>PVKZ01003462.1:0-131895 GCA_004027375.1 Macroglossus sobrinus
CACACACACACACACACACACACACACACACACACACACATTTATGTTTTTTATGCTGGTAATTTCTTAAAAAGCTCATGACCCTTGATTGTCCACATTTCACTGAGGAACATTAATGTTGATTGGCTACATGGTGTAGGTGGGAAGATTGAGTCAATTTGTAGGTTTTGGTTTCAGGAGATTATGTAGAGATTTGAATATAGATTTTGCCAGATGTGAAGATTTTTGTATTATCATTACGTTAATCCACATTAGAACCTCTGATCCTTTGCCTGGTAGAAAGATATAATTCATGCAGTGTGGAAAATCATGCTTAAGACTTATGTGATCCCTTGTTCTCAGCCCGTCATGATTCTTCCGCAATCTGCCATTCCTAGCATTATTGAGTACTAACTCTGGAGTTCCACTGGACAAAAGAACTCCTTATTCATACTCACCTCCGAAAGTACATTGGGCTACAGCTCTTTCTGTCCAGTCTTTAATTTCTACTATTGCACAGTTAGACATTTATTGAAATATCACATTTTCTAGTAATTTTCTAATTCCTCTTTTTGATTCTCATGATTATTATCATTTATTTAATTTGTTTTTACCATTTTATTTTGATCTTAGAATAAAGAAGAAATAAATGGGATCTGTTCTTGTTTTCTGTAAATCTACAAATACAGTCAATTGATGAGAACAAAAGTTGTTTTGATGAATAAAATAATCTGAAATTTCAGATTATGACTGACAAGTTAAGCTCATGTATCAGTATGTCTAATTTATGTGTTTATTTTGTAGTTTCTGGAAATTCAGACATTTAAGTTTTTATAAGGAGTAAAAATTTTAATGTGCATATTGTTCTTTTAAATATTTTTTTAAATCTTTATTATTGAAAGTTAAAGCTTCTATTTTGAAAGTTGAATAAAAATAGTAGAGATACTGTTATAAGGTGATTCTAAAATGATATATAATAATTTCTTAAATTTCTTCCCCAAAATAGAAAAATTCAGTAACACAAAACTTACATGAAAACAATGTATGATGATATCAATATGCCACCTGTTGTATATTCACTTATTCATACACACTTGACTATCATGCATGATAGATATGTAATGATTGAGCCCTGTTGCACAAACACCTTTAATCTCATTTGGAGCATGTGATCTATGACATGTGCCTATTGTAAAATTGTATGAGAATATGTGCAAAAATATTAATGCAAGAAAATAAATGACACATTTATAAAATTTCAAATTTAGTCCCAGAAATAATAAGAAAAAGTTTCATTCTGATGAAAACCCATTCAGAGAATACAACAGACAGAACAAGACAGGGTATTAGTAGTGTACAATCTGCTAAAATGTGGTAGTATACACATTTGAGTGTTTTAAAAAGTGAAATTATGCAAACATACAGAATATTATAAACAACTCTATAATATTTTAAACAACTTGATGCCTTAGACTATAGCTTATAATTACAGATGTAAAATGAACTTCAAAGCCTATTTAAATTGACAGCATAAAGTTCTCCCCAAAATTATATACTCCATGGTAATAAATTTACCATCTTTATTGAGTATTTGAACCCTCAATTTCTCACCAAATTACCTGTGTTGTAGTGCTTATTCAAAAAGCCATAGAGCAAGCTTTATTCAATATTTTGTAATATTTTAAGGAGGATCACAGAATGAATCATAAATTAAAATTCTAACTTTGAGAAGAAAAGGGCTATAAATATATAACGAATTATGAAACACTAATTGTATTTTGGTGATATAGAATTGATGAGTACTTTATTTAAGATGATATAGTTTCCCATATTAGAAGTTATCTTCAAAGCAGTGTAAACAGAACTAGATCTTATTTAGAAATGTCCCCTAGGGCTTTATGAAGGTCTACTAGAACCAAGAACTACTAGATGGAATTAGGGATTCTGTCTCAATTTTACACCCTCTGGATTCATATGGTTTCTTGCCTCTGCATGTTCTGTTCAGTTTGTACCCCACCTTTCTCTGCTTTTCCATGAATAATGGCAGAAGATGCATGTACCCCACACCAATCTTCTCCCACCACTGTTCCACACACCTCATTTTTTAATTGTCATATCTGGTATTCAGTCCATGGATAGGCACATAATCTGAGTAGCCCTTCAGCTGTTAGATGTCCTTTCCTGTTTTTTTTTTTTTTTCAACTGTCAGAGTTAAGGAATATAAAAAGACTGCTGAGGCACTATGCTATGGAGTGGCTGGTTGTGGCTGATAAGTGAGCAGTAAGTAGTTGTAACTCACAGGAAAAGGGAAACACCATTTATTAGAGAACGTGTTTCTCTAACAGAAGTAAGCAGACCTGGGAAGATGAATTCTCTATTTAATTATTAACAAGTGGATTAATAACTTACTCTTTTACAGGAATTACATTAGCATTGCTTGGTTGGCACTTCGTCCAACAAGCTTTCCAAAATACAAGTGATTTTAGGCTTAAGTGCTATGGAAAAAATTATCTAATGTTGCATAGCTCTGTTTGAAGCGAGCATCAGAATTTGACTCTGGTTATTCTGAATTTTTGAGTTTTCATATTAAATGAGGTTGAATTCAGGTTAAAACAAATAATGAATCAAGAGCGAACCACATGCTTTCCTTCTAGCTGATAGAAATAATTGCCAATGTTGTTTTAGGGGGAGCTTTTGATAATGTTAGTAATTCTCCTGTAATACAATTAATATTCTATCCAGGAAAAGAGAAGCACAGGAATAAAATTAACATAATAAATACTCATCAGTGTGAAGTTTGAGGATATTAGGTGGGGCTTACACAGTCAGCCTGTAGGTATTTATGAGATTGAAAAATGTAGCACTTCATGTTGGTGAGACATTATAGAAACAAAGAGCATTAGAATAACAGAGATGCTAGAATTCAGGAATACAAAATGATAAAATAAAATGAAACAAATAATTTTTTTTACTTTAATATTTGATTGATAGTCTGTAATTTAAGTGATATCCAAGGTTTTAGTACATTATCCATATACATAGAGAATATGAAAAAAAATTACCTCAGTGGAATGTCTAAAAATTATTTTTAAATAATACATGGATCAACTTTCAGTTGTGGCTTACTATCCAGAGACACATTCAGGTATAAAGTTGGCATTTCAAAAGCTGAAATGCCATGCTATTTTAATATTCTTCCTGTGCTTACAGGGACAAAGAATTGTGAATTTCAATGTTAAAGCTTCTATTATAGAGTTCATATTAAAATTTTTACTAAGTTTTGATTATTTTACGTGTAAAATATTAGAATATCTTGGTTTTTTAAAAATGGATATATTTGAATGACAAAAATGCCTTTAAAGAGGTAGAGTTAATGTTAGAGACATTTCTCTTGTGCTCCCTGCAGTGAGGTACTTGATTCTTTTGGGGTGAAACATATTCTCCTCATTTGAGCTACTAACACTTTTATGTGCCCTTTTAATATACTGCAACAGGAAATACTCTTCCATGCTATACATTGGTGACTTGACAATATATTTTCTTCCCTAAGTACAGACTTCTGTATCTTTGACACAATATGCCTAGTATACAATGTGGGGAAGTGAAGTCAATTAGGCTGTGCACAACAAGGTTTTCATAGTCATGTAAGTGAATTAATGATAAGTATACATTATGCCATCAGAAAAATCAGTTACAATAGGAAAATGTTGTTACATAGAACTAAAATAAAATTAAATGTAATTAAAAAACTAGAAACATATGCATTGTGAAATGAGTTGTGATTATATATATATATATATGTATGTATATATATATATATACATACATATATATATATATATATATATATATATTTTTTTTTTTTTCACTGAATACAATTCTATACCATAGAGCTCCATGAGCTTCCACCATAGGGCTCCTCATTGCTATGGTGGCAGCAGTCAACCACATAGCAACAGAGAACAGGCAGTGACTGTGAATCCTGTAGCAATAGTCTTGGGAGCATCCAATAGATTTCTCTTTTCTCTAAGTTTCTTATTTTTTCTCCTTTTTAAAGCTTTATCATGTTCAAAACTCAAAGTGATGATAAGATACATCAAAACTGCCTCTATTATATTTAAGTCATTGCTCAACTTGACTCCTTTCAGTTCATGTACCTCTTTAACAAAAGCACCAACAAGCAATCTTACCTTAGCATGGTTAGACAAAGTGTATAAGATTATACAGCTAGTCAAAAAGTGGAGCTAGAATTAGAACTCATATCCAGCTTTTAGAGTCTATGATCTCAACTGTTCTGCACTGCAGAAACCAGCTATAGAACCTACTCTAAGTGAAAGTGACTTTAAGGAGAAAGAGGTCTCCTCCCCTTCCACTAAAACCCATTAGTCTCCTTTACTTAATCAGCAGGAGTTTATTGTCTAGGGCCAGTGTATTGGAAGAAGTCAGATGAGCAGCTCTTGAGCAGCATGGTCTATGGATTTTGGAAGTTGATTAACAGTAGCTAATCATAGGGCAAGTGCTAGGAGACTGGCTGCTTCTTCAGATGGAAGTAGGTAATGTTTCATAGGTAGTTAGCAAGAAACCTTGCAGTAAATTTTAGGAACTGCAGTCAAACCAATCACTAGAATCCTAAAATTGTGAGTTTTTCAGCTTTTACATAGGGGTCAGGTGAGTAGGAGTAACCTGAAATTCTCAGTCCACAGGCTTAAGGTTATTTTTATTTTAATTAACATTCTTGATAAAACAAGAAATATAGCTAATATTTCAGATTTGTAAAATTTTTTAAACAACTGTAATAAATGGATATGACTTCACTCAACTAATTAGTGGGAAAGGGAAGTACATAAAAATTTACAGAAATGATTATGTTATGTAATCAAAACAACTGTTTTATGTTTAGTATCAACTTGGTGAAGGATCCTGTCCTGAGTGCTATAAAAAGATGACATACAAAATCTGACCATAAAAGGGGTTTAAATTTATCAGGGAGGCTAGGATATGTGTAAAATTAACTGTACAGCAAAGCATTTAAATAGGTAAATTACATTACCATGATAGCTAGAATAAATATTTTTAGTAATAAGGTGAAAAAGTTAATAAAATGAAATTTTAATTGTTTAAGGTTAGGAAAGCAAAACTGATTATTAAGGCATTTCAGCAACATCATGATTAGTAGGATGATTCAGTTTTGCAACAAGATCAGTTCTTACAGAAATTAAAATTGCAGCCTCCTAACAAAGCAGAAAGTATCAGATGAAAAAACGAGCAATTATCTGTCAATGTGCAGTCTGACCATTCTAGTGTTTACATAAAAAGTACATCCCTTAAATGCAGTATAGAATCATTTTGTCAGACAATAATGCTCAGAGGTGTTAACAAGCACCTGCAACTTGAAAGTTATGCCTTGGCAGATGGGCATCACACTGAAAATTACGAATACAAATATCTGTTGTTTGAAAACCTACTCCTTAGTACAGGGTAAGAACAAAGGCTATTTGTGACATTTTCTGTTGTATAATCGGTAACCCTCTAATATCTGTTTATTGGGTTTAATATTATACAGATCGTGTTCATGAATGTACAGGGGTATGTATTGTTAAAAAAACTATTAAAGACAACAAATTATTTAACACTTTATGAAGCATATAGTCTCAATTTGAAGAACTGCAAAATGTGGTGAAAGACATGAAGCTCTTGTAGGATAAAGAATAAAGAAAAGGAGGAGAAGATAGAAAATATCTGGCCAGGGCCACGTAGTAAATCTTGTTCGGAGTGAGAAGAAACAAGGAAGTAAGTATAGAGCCCGGAACTGGCTTGATATTTGGGATTGGTGATGATATACTGTATTTCTGGTCAAGCAGAGCATTTACAAGTATACAAAAGTTATCAAGTTTTGATTTGCTGATGTGGCACCCCGAGCAGGAGCACCTCCATCTTGGGCCTAGAAAGTTAATTTCTGTGGCATTTCTATATAGCAACTTAGTGTATACTTTCTAAAGAAAATTTGTCTTAAAAAGCCAAGTTCTATAAGCACCAAAGTCATTTCATCTTTTCCTACTTCTAAGAAAACATAGTTAAACACAGATTAACAGAATATACAATTTGATCTCTGCTGCTGTGTTGGTTTCTTATTGCTGCCAAACAGATTACCACAAAACTAGTAGCTTAAAATAACACAAATTGATTATCTCATATTTTGTAGATAGACTTTTTGTTTCACAGGGCCTAAATCAAGGTTTTGGCAAGTGCTATGTTTCTCTCTAAAGGCTCTGAGGATGAATCTGTTTCCAAGATCCTTTGGTTGTTGGCAGAACTAAAATCCCTGTCGCCTTAGGACTGAGGTCCCCTTTTCCATATTGGCTGTCAGCTAGGGGTCATTCTTATCTTCTAGAGACTACCCACATTTTTTGGCTCATGGTCCCCTTCTTCCATCTTCAAGCCAGTAATTGTGAGTTCAGTCCTCCTCCCCTCTGGCTTGCCTCTCTTCTGCCACATTTCTCTGCTTTCAGTTGAGGAATTTCACTACTTTTAAGATTCAGGTGATAAGGTATGGTCCACTTGGGTAATCCAGGATGCTCTCACTATTTTAAAGTTTGTTGATTAGTAACCTCATTACATCAGCAAAATCCTTTTCCTTCAGTACCTAGATTACTGTTTAAAAAACCAGAACACAGAAATCCTGCAGAAACTCTTTTATAATTTTGCCTGCCACAGTCATTGCCACGTATTCGGTGATTTTAAAAACTAAATTTAAGATATAATTTAAATGCCATCACTTAATTTATTTTGTGATATACTTAGAAAATCAAATTACTTCAATATAAGCTGATTACAAATAATCTGTTTCCCATGAAGAACTAATCATTTCTGAAACTTGTCACTATTTTAAAATCATTATCTTTAGAAATAGTGAAATTCCATTTGGGCCCATGTACTTGTAAGAAAATAATATGTTTTCCTGATTCTACCAAATGAAAGTAGTAGTTAAGCAAGCAGAAGTAAATTCCTTTTGTTTTGTTGACTCCACTGTCTTGACTAATACAGACATCAACTTTAAACTTTGTACAGTGTGAAGAAGTCACAAGACTTGAATACCACTGTACTTACTGATTATTTCACCTAAATTCTTCATACTAAACCTTAAAATATTAAATGATTTGCTCAAGGTTGAAAGACTGCTTCTTAGAAGTCAGCTCTTTTACCTAAATATTTCATTGTGTAGATAATTTGTTACTAAACAAAATATATAATTTTTTTCTTTAATATTTATCTACTCACAGCATTATTGGATTCATCTTATTATCATTTTTTTAAAGTATTTTTTAAGATTTCTAATCTTATATCCAATTTGTTTAAAGCTACTTCTTTCCCAGGCTTCAATAATGTTCAAATTTATTGTGTGTGTGTGTGTGTGTGTGTGTATATATATATATATATATATATATATATATATATATATATATATGTATGTATAATTTTTATTTAGTCATCAAGGTTACTAAAATGTTCAGCACTGAACCACACTAAATATGATAAGGATCGATCAATAGCTGAGTGACATTGTGACTAGTTATATAATCTGCTAGCTATAGATGTACTATTTTTCTTCAATCTTTTATGTTTAACAATACTTTAAAAAGTCTTGTTAATGCAAAGTTTTATCAAATGTTTATTTTCCTTAAAGTCCAAGCCTATCTTTAAATATTTTAACTGGAAAGTGGTGTATGAGATTTTCTATTGAGCTGTTTTTACTTTTATGCGTATCCTTAAAAAATTTTACATGATCATTATCTTTTCAGTATTCTTTAGATACTTTTAGCTCCTTTATGACAGTAACTTATTTTAGATATTACAAACTTATATATTCAGTGTTTATAATTTTCTTTTTTAAAATAAGATCATATTATTTTGTACCCTTTTATAGTTCATTCATTTATTTATTTGGTGTTTATTGGACAACTATGTTGTACTCTTATTCAGGCCACACAATGAAAAAGATGAAATTTATGCCTTAGTGGTGTTTACATTCTAATGAAGAAATGAAACAAATAGGAAAAAGATTTTAAAAAATTGGTTTCAGAGTGTTTAAGTGCTATGAACAAAATCGAGTAAATAAAGAGAACAAATGGAAGCAGGTGTTCTGTTTTACATACGATGCTGAGAAGGAGGTGGCTGGGGGTTTGAATGGTGTGAATACCTGAATCGAAAGAGCCGAGAAAGAGCTTTTCAAGCAGAAAGTCAGAAGGTCAGAGACCCTGAAGTGGGAATTAGCTTAGAGTCATGAAGAAACAAACAGCTGGGAAAGTGATAAAATCCTAAGAGATGAGTAGGTCCACCCTGACATTTAGGTCTGGGCTTGAGTCCAAATGAAGACTGAAAATCATGTCTAAACATTTAAAAGTTATAAATCAAGCTTTACTCAGCCTGGTCAGCATTCCCACTTCATGAAATGAAAGATAAAGATCCCCACCTTTGCCTCTTTTGCAAGGACTGAAATCTAAAAGGCTGATTGAGAGCATTGGTCTACAGAGGCTGTGCAGGAAGAAGCAGGGCCCAAACCTAGGACTTCTAGAGGGTGATTGGACCCACATAAACCCAAACTAGAACATGATCTAGCCCAACTCCACAGGGAGCTGAAATAGGGCAGATTTTCTTCCCCCTGCTTAATTTTCTTGACTTGGGATTTCCATGCAGCTTGAAAAGCCTTTCGAAATTACCTCACCCCAGAGGAGGCGATATGGTTATTTGAAGTACTGCACCTCATGGAAGACTTGGGAGATCCCAACTTTAAGCAAAAGTAGGCATTCTTTTCCTCAGTCCTATATTCTCACCTGGTGTGTTCTCTCCTCTGATTCCTGTTTGATAGTTATTGAACTTTTAAAAAGCATTCTAAATAGACAACAAGAAAAAAATGTTCTAATGTTTATGAAATATGTCACATACAGAAAGATGAGGGTTAAGAAGTTCTCAGGACCATTCATTGTAGTGTCTTTAAAGCTGAAAAAGAAACTCACATGTTATGTAATGGAAGGTGTTTGGGGATTGAATATAGACTTAGATTAAAAGTGTCTCATAGGGTTCCTCCAATCAAAATCTTTTCTCATTATAAGTTGGCAAATTGAACCTTTCTTCTCTAGCAATTTTGATTTTGTTTAGAGTGAGTTGTTGCATTGTATTTTTGGTGATTATAGGTTGTGACCTTCTCTTATGTGAGACTTTATCTACAGAAATACTTGTGGCACCTCTTATGACATTTTATATATTTTTAAAAACAATCTCAAACTTAGAAAAACATTAGAAATATAGTACAAATAAAACTTCAAATTTTCCTTTCCATTTGAGAATAGGCTGTTCAAATCAAGTTTCACCAATTCCAAACACTTCATTATTTTCTACAAATAAGAATACTGTCCTATATAATCACAAAATAGCCATCAAATTTAGAAAAGATTTTGAAGGGAGGAGGGAATTGGGGAGCTAGGAAAAAGAGGGGAGAGAGAAAAGGATATTTATGGAGGTAGTAGCAAAAAATAGAACTACCTGCATTTTATTTAAAGTTCTTAAAATCACTGTATATTTGGGACATCAAGTTACCCTTGCTTCTTTTTTTCTCACCTTTCTTTAACTCCAGAATGTCAATCAAGTCCTGTGTTTACTATCTCAAAAATATAGACAACTTCTTTTCAACTCACCTGCTACCACTCTACTCTAACTAGCATCATCACTTGCATGCTTACTGCTTTTTCTGACTCCAATTTTGACAACTTCAATTTCTTCTCCACATGTTAGCCAGCTTAGTAAAAGTATTTTAAATTATGTCATTGCTTTAGCCTTAAACCCTTCAATGGCTTCCCACTGTCTTCAGGATATATTTAAAATTCCACCATGACTAGTCAGTAAATTACATGAAATGTCTGACCACTTCCCAATGTCCCTTCTTACCATTTTTCCATAGCCCCTCAAAATTTAGCCACATGGAGTTTCTGTCAGCTTTTAATTCATTCCAAACTTCCATAGTACAGAAAATGTCACATAACCTCTATTAGTATCTCACAACTATTGTTAGGTTCTGAGACCAAAAATATTAAAAATGTTTATCAGAAAGAGAAATTCAAATGTCCAGCTCTGGATTTATGTTTTTCCAGATTTGAAATCAGAAGACTAGAAATGAGTAAAATCATTTATATTAATCTGTATAAAGAGAAAGAAGTATCAAATCTTTTAGATGGTTAATATTAGGAGAATCCATCAAGCAAAATGAATTGACATTATATACTTACGTATTTGTATGCATACCTAGTAACATGATACATCACTCATGATTACTAATTAAAATAACAAAGGTAGCTCTGTTTAACTTCTAAAAAAATAAATTATTACAAGGTTATTTAATGACTAGCATAAATGGTTAGAAATCT
Source organism: Macroglossus sobrinus (assembly GCA_004027375.1). NCBI lineage: Eukaryota > Metazoa > Chordata > Mammalia > Chiroptera > Pteropodidae > Macroglossus > Macroglossus sobrinus. The sequence goes on from PVKZ01003462.1 coordinate 10,398, forward strand.
GGAAAATGTGGCTTTGAATATTGAAGTGTTGAATGCGCCAAAGATCTACAGACCAAGCCAATATCATGCAGCAAAGGTATCTGGCTGTCACCACTGGTGTGCCTGCTCCCAGTCACTTACCCTGCTGAATCACTCTGAGCTCAGCTTTCACCTCCAGCCCCTGGGGACATCTCTGATTTTGTTCACTTCTGCAAAATTTAGTCTCTCTAGCTGGTTCTTTTTTTATAGGCCTCCATGCTTTTCTAACTATTTAGGTAAAGGTAGGGGATTCTTGATTCTCATCAAGGCAGCAACACAATGAGTGCTCCCCTCCTCTGCCGCCCCAGATATAAAAGGTGTGTAGACACTGGTAATTTTAAAATGACAGCTGTACGTTGCACCCATCACAACATTATTTCTGTATTTTTGAATGGTAGAATTGCAACGGCTGAGTAATTTATTTGTATTGGCTTTGATTAGTTTCATATGAAGATAGGAATTTGTAGCCAGTATTTATTGATCATAGACTCTCACCGTTAAGTTTCCAAGACTGCACCTGTCAGGATACCAAATCCTCAAGCTTGTATTGATTTATCTTGCCCAGGGGCACCCAGAGTGAAATGCTTGCTAATCTTACACTTTACTTTCCTCATTAAATATTCAGAATAGCTACCAAAGGCCTAATTCTAAAAATTCCCTAATTGTTGAAGGTCACTGGTTGATGATTCAGTCTTCTAAAGTATTAATTGTCCATAGTATAAGAGAGAAAAGGATCTGTAGAAGTAATAGCCTAAGTTGGACACATGGGTCTAGCTTTTATGACAGCCAAATGGATAAAAAAGACTATAATGATACCTAAGCATCTGTTAAAACTAACTGTATCAATGATCTGTGAACCAAGCCATGCTTTTGTGGTGGACTATTATCTCTTCTGAGACATAATTATGGACTATAAGATCAAACATTTACTTTTTAAAAAGAGCACCTAAATATAAAATTATACATTGTTCTACAGAATTTTAGGTTGTTATTAAGTAGAAACACATCGCCTTCGAATATAAAAATAAATGGATGTGATATGACTTAAATGGCATTTACCATGTGGTACTTCTTCATAGATGAAAGAAGTACAATTTTCATAGGATTTGCAGTTTGCAAATATTGTTTCTAAATAAAGCATAAGAATTATTTGTTTCAGGTCTGAATGAAACACATAAAAGGCATAAATCAGATAAATGCTCTCTTACCCTGGAGCCCTCTGCAGGGGATATCTATCGATGGGGATCTGTGACAATGGACACATTCCAGTAGCTCATGAATCTTATTTGCTAAATATAGTAGGTGACAGAGTCAGAGATCAATAAAAAGATTAATGGTTTTAATTACCCCTATGTAACCAGTTATGGGTAAAATTTTACTTGCTATTTTCACTGAGGGTAACACACCACAGTCAACTTTCCAGTAAAGCTAATTTGACTTTCTTCCTGGTAAATTGCTCATCGACAGTCCTGTAATGAGTCTGCTCTGTGTGTGACTGAATACTGAGCATGCTTTGGCTTTCTTAAATCAGAGAAAGAAGGCCATAAAACTGATGAATGCTACATAAACAATTTCCTTGTGAAAAATACTAAGAAATAAGACAATTTTCAAGCAAAAGTTTCTCTGCTTGAGCTATATGAAGCAAGTAAACGAGTACCAAATGAATGTTGTGTTTATGGAGCTGCATGAACAATGCTAATAAATAATGACAAACATTTTCTGAAGATATATGGAGTAACTGACAAGTGAAATTAGTTTCTTTTTGACAAAAGGACAAACACCACTTTAGTCTATATAATTTGCTTATGATTATTGATACTTTAATATAATAAAACTACTTTATAGCCCATGTATGTATTTGTAAATCCACATTCATGAATAAGTAGGTCTCTGAAAGGTTTCTAGCAGTTATTTTTCAATTATGCACTGGTGTACTATTAGCTTTATCATAATGTCTGGATTAGCACTTCTACCCAAGAAATCTAGATACTACATCGTATCAAAGATCTATCAAAAGAGAATCAGTAGAACCGTAGGTATAATATATATATTTTTTAAGTTTTAGTTTTGGTGGTATGAAGACTGGATGTTGCTGTGGTTTAGAGAAACATCTTAAAGTTATTCACTTTACCAGAGCAGTCCCCAAACTTTTTGGCACCAAGGACCTGTGCTTCTTTGAGATGTAATGCCTGATGATCTGAGGTGGAGCTGAAGTAGTGATAATAGTGCTGGAGAGTGGCTGCAAATATAGATAAGGCTTCACTCCTTGACTGATCACCTCCTGCTCTGTGGCTCATTTACTAACAAGCCACAGACTGGTACTTGTCCACAACCCAGAGGTTAGGGACCCCCACTTTAACGAATACCAGTGATTCCTTCCTCTCGATAAACATGTGGTATAGTCTCTTCCCACACGTACTGGGGGTCCATGTGACCAATAGATATGATATATATACTAGTATGATTCTTCAGAGTTTAGATTGTAAAAGACTCTGGTTTCCGTCTTAATAATAGAAAAAAATGGGGGAAAAAATCTCTTGCTTCTTTTTTTTTGGATCACTCATTCCAGAAGAAGCAAGCTGAGACGTGAACAAATAATCTTAAAATTAGTGAGTTGGCAATTTGTGTTGGGCTCGCTGGGATGGCTCATCCCAACTCTATGTGGCATTGGTTTGGCTCAGTCATGCTTTTGTGGGCATCTGGTAGTCGTTTCTCATTTCTCCATCTGGAAGTAGTCTGGCTATTGACGTGAATGATGAAGTTAATTGTGCCTCTCATAATCTAGCCGTCTAGCTCAGGTTTGCTCATATGATAGTGGCTAAAAGGAGCAGCATTTGCACAGAGAGAAGTCAAGGTTTATCATGCAAGCATTTTACAAACCCTCATTTGCTTGATGTTTTTTTGAATAGCAATCTATTATTTATAATTCTTCAGAGAAGCAACAAATGAGAGAGATGTAGATGTCGATATAATAACTATATTTATCTATAGATATACATATATCTACATATCTATGTCTATCTATATCTCTATATATTTATATCTGTATATATTTATACCTTCCTATCTTTATTTATTTAGTTTGGTTTAAGGAATTGGCTTATGAATTATAAAGGCTGGCAATTCCAATTATAGAGTGAGCCAGCTCACCAGAGACCCAGGGGGAAATCCCATGTTGCAGTTCATGTCTGAAGGCTCTCTGTTGCAGAATTTCTTACTCAGGGGAGGTTGTTTATTTGTTCAATTCAGTTTTCAACTGATTGGATAAGGCCCACTCATAATTTGGAGGATAATTTACTTATTCAAAATCTACTGATTTAAAATGTTAATCTCATCCAAAAACATCCTCAAAGAAACATCCAGATTAATATTTGACCACCTATTTTAGCACCATGCCTCAGATAAGATGACACAGTAAAATTGGCCCCCAAAACTGACATAACTGACATAGAAAAGTCCAGATTTTATCTCTTCTTGAGAAGAATTGAAAGTCACATTGCAAAAGAGCACACTACATAGTAATGAAAAAATGTGTGGCCATTTTGAAGGTAATTTAGCACAAAGGGGTAAATAATTCAGTGTTCTGTCTGTGAGGACTGTAGGAGGAGCAAAGAGGATGCCTACGTGTATTGATAATGTTTTATCATATCTGGTTGATAAATATGTGAGTGCTTGTTATATTGTACTTTATGGCTTAAATGTTCATATCTGGGAATATTAATGTGTAAATAGTCACATACGTATTGCAATATTGTGATTTATAATTTTTAAAGATGTTTATTTGGCACACAGCTCCTGAAAACACTGGAATTCCATAAGAGATGGAAGCAATAAAGGGGTCTTATGTTATGTTAATGTGACGACCTTTGGAAATGTCTAGGTAACCTAAGGATAAATAGTGTGAGGGTTGGTTGTCATGGCAACCAGCAATGTAATAAGAGAGTTAGAACTCTGTCACTCCCCCTACCTTCCTTTTTAAAAACTTTTTTTAAAAAAAGTTTTGGTCACAAACACCATCTTTACTAATTAGATGGTTAGTGAAAATTAAACAGGCACATTTAAAAATAAGAAATAGAGATTTATCACTCAGAAATTTGTTTGAACCAGGTGCAAGTGCATAAAACCTAAATTATGTATAGGTAGATTATGTGAAGTTGATATTAGAATAGTTAACACAGAAAGCACTGGGTTCTTTCTTTTGAAGTAATTGATGTGAACCAAAATGTGATTAAATTACCAGAGGCCACGCTTGTTTCAATAACTAGAGAATGCATTCTATTAGAGACTAACTGGCATTGAGATGCTCTGTTGCAACCATGGACTTATAGATAGATCTAAGCAAATCGCTCAGCTCTCAGGACTCTAATTTCCTCATTTCTAAAATCAAATTTCTGATCTAATCTTTCTCTCAAAGAGTCTATGGATTATGATTTTTTATTCATATGAAAAGACTGGCTTTTTTTATTTTGTGATAAGGTGTCACATCACTCACTTCTAATCAGGAAAGATTTTCACTATAAATAGAAAGGTATTTTACTTCTAATTTTCTAGCATTTAAAACTCAAATGGTACTCGGGAACTTTTAGTAGTCATAGATAAGTTACCACCCAATGGGATCTGTCACTGATTTATCACTATCTCTTATAAAACAGTGAGACTTTCAAATTCCATGCTTCTTGTCAACTTATTTAAAGATGGCTGTAAATAAAACCAATATGTGTACCTATTCGTATTTTTCATATATTCATAATTTCATGGTAGACATTTTGTTGGGTAGATTAATAATTGCATACCCATTTATTTGTCCAGTTTATTTACTGAGCAACCAAGCAAAACTTCATACTATAATATAGTATTTATAATCTATGTATTCTATCCTACCTGGAAAAGATTTATTTCTGAGAAAGAAATAAATCCATGGGGTGGGGAGAGGAAGTTCTTTAAAAAATGAAAAAGCAAAGACAATATTGAAATACTATTGTCCAAGGGTTATTGCATCATGTTTTGGGAATAAGACAAGAATATAAACAATTATAAATAATAAAACTTAACTATGTTTCTGAGCATGTAACCTTCCAATGTTTGGAATAAGAAGTAATATTGTATAGTAGATAAGAGCCTTCACCATCATTAGAGTGCCTTTATATGGCTTAGAATAGTGTCTTATATATATATAACAAGCACCATGCATGTATTTGCCAAATTGATGTCCAAATGAATCATTGGCAGAATGAAGCACTGTGATAACTCATATATTTAAAATAAATGTTTATATATGAAGCAAAAATATGAAGTAAATATGAAGATAAGTAAATGTTTATCAGTCTGTAGTAAACATTTATTTTCATATATTTTGTTTTAATATACACAATCAAAATACCATAAGAAACATGTGCAGAATAAACAGAAGTGTACCTAAATGGAGGTGCTGCTGTATAACTGCCTTAGTTATGACAACTGGCATAACTTAAAATGAGGCTTCCCTTACCTGATGAATACCAGCTTGTACTCAGAGAGTTTTTGTGCTCCTTCATTATTTATATCACCTAGAAAAAATATAACTTAATAAACTTGTATGTCAAATAGAGCATTTTCATCACAGACGATGTGATGACAGAGATTAGCATCTGTTTGAGATACATTTTGAGAATAAGCTCAGTGGTCAGTGAGCAAGGCCAAATGGGAAAAGAGATAACATTTGACCTCTGCACTCTGGCATTTGCATGATATTAAGCAATGTAAGCATCCAAGAATTAAGCTTTTCAATATTTATTAAAAATATGTTAAATGCTATGTAACATTTCAGCATTCTTTAAGTAGTTGTTGCCTAACAGTTTGTTTAAAGAAAGGCTGCTTATTGGAGAAAAAGGCTGCATAGGAACTTATAAAGTATAATCTTTTGCCCCCACATAATTATTTCAGGTCACATAGTTACCTAGATTTTTGTGGTACTACTGTGAATACAATAGTAATTACTGATAATTATTTCTTACTAGTGATATTAATGAAATACTTATAAGAATGATGAATAACTACATCAAGTAGGCTTTAAGGTGAGAGCAGTGAGTATTGTATCTATGTGGAGCCATAAGTGGAGAATGTCAATATGCATGTGTTCTGGAAAATTAATAATAACACATAATAAAGAAAGTAGAAATTTAACCATACTGTCCATCCAAAGGTGATCCTAAAGGAAAAAATAGAATTGTTGCACTCTAGTAATAGTTCTGTTGAGAAGAATGGAAAATGAATTAATAAGGTGTCTTATAGCCAAAGGGTAATAAAATAAAAATTTCCACCAAGAACTGATATTCTGGATTAATAGAATATCAGTCTGGGCTAGAATTTTTAAAGTTTCTTTAAAACTAAATTTTTAAAGTATTTTTAGATAGCAGAATTAAAGTTTCATTTATATTTTCTTCAAATAATATTCCTATATTACCATTTTTTACCATAACTATATTACTTTATAATATGAACAAGTTTTAAAAATTAATTATATATGAGATCTGTTAAAGCAAATTAGAATTTCTCCTATAGAATAAACACATATGCAGTATATCCAGATTTTATATCATAGACCCATGAGGAGAAAAATCTTTTCAGGAATCTGTCAGCAAACCTAAAATATAAGTTTGGCCCTACTACTATTTGTACTTCAGTTCATTTGTTAAGCTCAACCTCTATAATTATAACCTGAAGTTTTGAATAAATATATTGCCAAGTAAATGTACATTAGATTTGGGGATGGGAATACATAAAGGAAAAAAGTAGACAATAAGGAAGGCAAATGACTGTCTTAGGTTGAGTTCTCTGGAGGCAAAAGCTGAGGCAAAAATGTGGGTGATGATTTATTGAAAGAGGAAGTACTCTCAGAAGCAGAGTGATGAAAGCAAAATAGGGCAGAGAAATAAAAGCATGACAAAGACAGGTTTTTATCTGGAGACGAGTTTCTGCTTTATCCTATAGGAGACTTTGAAGCATGATTATAGCACAGAGTTGCGATCAATTTGAACCGTTCACATTATAGCCTGTGTCAGTCCTAAGGTTCAGGATGCCTCCCTTCTGAAAGGAATTTTTTCAGAGAAGGAGACAAATGGAGTCTTTAGCAGCCAATATGCAACAGCTGGAGAATTAGTGTAACCAATCAATTAAGGAGATATTGCTGGGCACCAACATTACTCACTTTAAGTCATTTAATTTTTGAAAAAAAAAATTTTTTTGTTTTGTTAAAAAGAAAAAAAAAAAACTAGAAAACAAGTAGGGTTTCATAGAGGAAAAGACAAGGACTTTTGAGCCATATCTGGGTGATGAATTCCAAATCCATTCCATCTTAATCTGCAAGTAATTAAACTTTGCTTAACTTCAGTTTCCTTGATTATAAGATGAGCATAATAATATTTCTGGATGAGTAGTGTCAATTAGATGCATTTCTAAAATATCCTAGAAAGTATCTGGAACATCCTAAGTGCTTGGTAAGTGGTAATCACTTGCCTTGCGACACTAGTCACCTTGTTTTAACAATTTTTCCTTAAAATTAACTTTTATTTGTAAGGGCTTAAAGGTTTGCTGTTCTTAGTAATTAAATACATTATTATATTTAAACTTTATAAAGATTCTCTGACATCAGTAGGTCATACAGTATTTATTACCTTTTACAGATCAGGAAATGCAGATTCAGAGCAGGAATATAAAATATAAACTGTATTAGTTACCTCCTACTAGAAAACAAATTACTCCTAAGCTAGCAGCTTAAAGCATCTCAATTTATTATCTCACCATTTCTGTGGGTTGTGTATCAGAGCATGGCTTTAGTGGGTTCTCTGCTTCAGGGTAGGTCACAATACTGAAATTAAGATGTTGGTTCATCTCTCTCACAAGGCCGCAATCATGTCTTGACAGGGGTCGTGGCCATCCCAAGGTGCAACATGGGCAAGATTTACTTCTAAATGCACTCACTGGTTGTAAATAGGATTTTGTTTCTCATAGTCCAGACTGAGAGCCTTAGTTCTCTGTTGCATGGATGTCTTTAACATTACATTTTGTTTCATCAAAGTGAGCAAGCTGAGGCAAAGGAGAGAAAAAGTATATATGACAGTAAAAAGTACTTGCAAGAGAAATTGTGGTCTTTTGTGATGTAATCAATGAAGTGCCATCTGTAATTTTTACTGTATTCTATTCTTGAAAAGCAGGCACCTGGGTCTGGCCTACACTCACTGGGAAGGTATCACATAAAGATGTGACTGCCGGAAGATTAGAATCATTGTGAGCTATGGCAGAGCTGCCTATAGAATCTAAAGTTGTTTTTTGTTTTGTTTTGTTTTGTTTTGTTTTTGATGCCTATATCAGAAATTGGGCTAATATAATACATAATGTAATCCACACAACCACCTTGATAGTTAGATATTATTTTCTTCTTTAGCACAAGGATGGTTTTGATTAATCAGTTTTACAGGGTCACATTGCTAATAAATAAAAAATCTGTACCCAGATTGTAATGATGTAAATTGAGTATAGTCTAATTTCTGTTAGAAGTCAAGAATGGCATTTGATGCTTTCTTATGTGTTGCAGAGTGGCTCATTTTATAAACAGCATTCAAAAAATAGTTGTTAAATAAATGAACAAAATGCTAACCAGAAGGATATTATCCTTTACTTTTTTCATTAATCTTGTTGAAATTCCAAAATAAAATTTTCCAGACAGTTCTGTTCGATGATGGATTTCTTCAGTGCCCCTTATAACTTTTCAGCATGTGATAGAATTTTTTTTTCTTGCAAAGGCATCCTGAATTGAATTCTGCCCTATGTGTCAATGCTTATGATTGCTTTATTATGCAGGCTTATGCCACTCATAGCTTATCAGATTTTAAATTACCATATAAATTTCCATTGCTAGACAATATAGGAGATGTTAGTTTTAAAAGCATCTGATCTTATTTTCAAAGTTAGATAAGAAACAATCAACACTTTAGAATGAAAGCTATACCCCTAAGCTGGAAAGTGAGAGCCTAACAATATTATGTAGACTAATCACCATTAGCTATCACCATCATAATACTTACAAAATAGAAACACTGATTTAATTAATTGTAGCACCTGCAGGATGAGAAGATTCAGAATCTGCTACTTTATCGGGATGTGGAGGCTGTTAAACACATTTCAGGTTTCAATGAACGAATCTATAAATTAACCAAAACTACATAATAAAAGGAATGCAAATACCAACTATCCTAATTGTGAATTTCATTCTATGTCTACTCTTATGGTAACAAATGAGTTATTTTATTTTTTTATTTTACCTATCCTTTTTGATATAATTTTTACATATTTTAAATTCAGTCTTTTCATCAACTTACTCATTTCACCACAGGTGGTCAGGTAGGATTCATTAGCATCTAAAAAGCAACAGGGTAAAATAAATTAAACTGCAAAGTATATTTTATATTTCATTTGAAATTTTGTGGTTGGCTAATTTCAGATTCTGTTCCCAGCCTTGATTTTCTTTGTCTGCACACATGGCTTTCTACCTTACTGGATGGTCAACTACTTGAAAGTAGAAAATAAATTGTATTTGTTTTTTCTCATAGCTAAAATCTCATAACTAAGTCAAGATTCAGTAAGTATTAAAACATTTTGTCATAAATAGAAAGTTGGCAGTGTTTATGAAATTTTAGCATTCCAATAATGGAATAAATAAATCTAATTGGTAACACAGGCATAATGAAAAGACTTTAAAGATTCAGATGTTATTATAAAGCATAATCATATAAAATGATATTGTACAGAATAAAACAATTCTTAAAAGGCTGATCGACATAAATGCTTTTGCATAAAGAGCATATGATTAGAAATCAGCTAATATTTATGTAAGTTTCTCTATAGCTCACTGAATCATTAATTATTCAGTTACAATGGCTAATAAACATTTTTAAAAATTCATTCTCACTATAATTAAGTAAATAAAAATTAAGATAATAAAATTTGATTTTTCCTGATAAAATTAACATTTTTAACTGCAATAATGTAGTGTTAAAGGATGCAGAGAAATTCCTCACAAACACACTCACACCCCATACTCTAGACTTATCTACATACACATACATTCAGCTTACAATAACCCAAATGCTTAATATCATTCTCCTCGATTAAAAATATACAGAACTACCAGTGGCAAAATTGGTATCTATACTCTCCTAGACATACAAGTTTCTTTTTTAGGCAAGCATAGCTTTTGAAATTTTATAGAATGTTCCTTTATGAAACATTTCTTTTAACCTAACTTATTTAATGTTTTTCTTTGAATTTTTATAATGCTAGACTTTATTAAACAAGTCATATAAAAGGAAATAAAGTGTTTTTATTAAATGTAATATTTAGTTAATTGTCTCTAATTCCTCATTTAAATCTATTGTTTTTTATTTCTTAATATTCTAAACTTGGAAATAAGTAGGCATGAGCACATTGGAAAGGAAATAAAGAGAATATTTTAAGAGAAAGGAAAGGAGATACAATTGTGCATTTGTAAGTAACTCACATGAGTCCAGGATTTCTTTAAGACACTCTTCTCTGTAAACGCCAACACTTCTTACTGGGGCTAGCCTCAAGTCCTTGTACCAGATATGGACATGTAACTTAAGTTTGCAAAACCAGTTCATTCTACCATCTTCCTCCGATCAAGAATTGGTCCAGACAGGGATGAAATAGTTAAACTATCAGAGCTACTCTGAGTGTTTATGAATTTATACGTCCAAAGAGGAGCAAAGGTGTTTTCATTTTATGCTAAGTCTAGAGGTCCCGCTGTTAATCTGTGTAATGTGTAAAAAAGTCTTCTTAAGAATGAACCAACACAGAGCAAAGTGGAAGTGAGGTAGAGAAGATATCCTGATGAAATAAGTAGAAACCTATATTTAGAAATTTCTAAATACCTAGTTGCATGTACCACCATATTGACATTACAATAGTTTAAACTAATTGAAGCAAAAAAAAAAGTACCATATAGTTAGAATTATACACTATATGTAACAACAACAACAGCCACCACCACCACCACAACAAAATCTACATTCTTCCCTTCTCATAACCCCTTCAGGGTAGGCTTAACTGTTCCTGACTATATATCAAAAGCCATGCAGGGAAAAAAATCAAGTTTCTATAAGTTATATTTCTCAGCCAGGTGTCAGCAAGCCACAAGAAGAAATAGCTCTACTGTTTTATAGTCTACACTAGAGTTTCTTCCAAGTAATGATATTAATAAATAAGTGGAAAAATGTGAATTCACAGAAATCCTTGCATATTCAAGATATAAAAGTCAATGGGCAAAATGTGTAGGGTACCAAAGTTCATGAGCAAGCAGTCCCATTAGAATGCCTTCCATTACAGTCTAAGTCTGACTATGTTATCTGATGTCTACTATCAATGTCCCTTTCAGATCTCTCCTTAAGATAAAGTTAGCTAAAACACAGATTAGCCCACTTCTCATTACTATTTACTTCATTTGCATGTGGTTCTTTGTGTAATAATTTTGGTAATGATAGTGAGGTCTTCATAACCAGGACAGTCAAGAGTGAGGCTTACACAGTGTACTTGGCTGCTCTCACGTCTGCGAGAAATTCTTCCTTTTTATTCTGTTTCTGCTAGTTGGTTCTGAAAGCATCTCATCCTTACTATGCTGATCAGGACAATTCAGTATAGCAACAAAGGACTTATGTCAACATATTTCTCTTAGCCCTAAGACTTAAGCAATTAAGAGCATGGATGCTGGGGCCAAATTATGAGGTTGATATACTGACCTTACCAAATTACAAGCTGTGTGAACTTGGGGAAGTCACTAAATCAGACTGTGCCTCAGTTTTTTCATCTCTTAAAAGGAGAGAACAAAAAAAATCTAATTTATAATGATTTTTTCAAGATTAATTAAATTATACTTTTATTATTGTTTTATTAACATTGCTGTTATTACTACATCTTTGCCACAAAATGTACTGTGCATACATTTTGCATCAAACCTTATAGTTCTTAACCTACTACAATAGAATAAATTCTTTATTTTGAAATTATATGACAAACAAGAGAAAAAACATTTTTGAACTTCAATTCATATTTTAAAAAAACTAGAGAAAATTATATTTCATAGTCCTAAAAAATGGCCTTTACATATGTTTTTGCTATTAAAAAAATTTTGCAGTATTTCATAAATCAAACTTTACAAAATCTTTTGATCAATTATATGATAAAATGATGGATAACTTCATATAAGAATACTAACTCTATAAAAACCAAGGTTAACTTCTTAAATAGTAACTTAAAACTATTTTATTTTATGTCACAAAATTAGAAATATGATGATTATTTGAATAAACATAGCTAATTGCTTAATTTTATCAACACTAAGTTTATCTATTTCAACTATGCATGTGGAAGAGGGAAAGCAGAGACAGACCTAGACCAAAACTTCATTCATAATCTAATATCCATACCACAGTATATTCTGGGTTCCAAGAGATTATCATTTCTTGAGACCCAGTATCCAGAAACCCTATTTTTTCTTCAGTTTAGTTACATAGTAAATAATTTTAGGTCCCTTAGGAGAAACACCTGGAAATACATATTTGTGGCATTGTCATGGATTCCTTTCTTAAGGTGATATAGTTCTTTCATAAAGGGACTCCTAGTATATAGACTAGCTTAAATTTGGACATTGGGTGAAAAGTCGTATTGTGGTAATTCATGTTAGACTTATGATTTTTGTTTTCGTCTAATATATATCAAGTAGGGTTTTGAGTCAATTGCCTATCTGTTTCAGTCCTAGGGATACCAAAGTCAATAAGCTACTACAAAATATGTCTAATAATCATATCCTCTGATCACTGTTCAGGCCATACAGCCTTATAACTACTATGTCCACCATCCCAAGACTCCTACTGAAATCAGGGACCCTTTTAAAGCATGTATTATCCACTGTGATTTCTACCTGCAGGATACAGAATTTCAAGGATAAAAAGGCTCTACAGTGGATGTACTCAATGTATTTTTCAAAAACTTACTGAAAAAATGATTAAAAATTTTAAACCATTTATTTAAAAATTATCCAGACATTTAAGTCACTAGAAATTATATTTGAAAAGAAGTCATAAATCTCCTTGTTAACATCCTGAATTCAGTCATTATCCTTTTGGCACATATGAATTTCTGCATAGCGCTACTGACTGCATAGTCCTCTGCAAGTCAATACAGTGTATACCCTCTTCTTTTATGTTTTCATTTTATTATACAGCTAGTTCAATTGCCCATATAGGACACAAAATATTGGCAGTAAAAGTCCTTAGATTTCTGTGTGCATACAAAATACAGGTATGTAATATCATTTCTGCAATTCTACAATGCAGCTTGGCACCAAATCACATATGGTGGCTGAATCTGACCTATACTAATATTAACATTAATAGTCTTATATATCTATTTAGTGTGAATATAGAAAAATATGTTAAATTACAGAATGTAGATGGACAGGTTATGTCATGTATGATACATACAAAACCCACTAACTCTAAGGGTTTCAGAAAAGCTGTGGTAGACCTGTATTTATTTATTTTATTTGATCATTATTTTTATAATATTTACCTGTTCTAAAAGATATATTTACTTATTATTAGCTATTAATTTTTGTGGAATAAAATCTGATGATGGTGTTCTTTATTACTTCTACTGGTTGATTTATTGATTCACTGAGGCTTAATTTCTTTTAGAAATTGCTAAACAATATTTTTAAAAACAATAAATACAATTAATTTACTACAATAGAATCATTTTATTCTTTTAGAATTTGTATTAAATTAAAACATAATTTCAATATTTTGTATTATCTCATGCTTATTTTTAAAAATTTTTACATGATTTGCTTTAAAGCTTTTATAAGAATATGGATCATTTGGTTTTTTTAGAAGTCAATATTCTGAAATAATAAAGGTCTACTATATTTAAATAATTTTAGGTTTTTACAGATGTTTATTTTTCTATCGAAATGAACAATAACAGCATTAAAAATAAGCCACTAATGAGACAATATTATAATGGCAATTTTAAATACTTCTATACACCTCAATAATTATTTTCTTCAGACTGAAAGTCTCATTTTTTTGTAAATTATATTAATTTTTATATTAGAACAAAGCCAATATGCTAGAATTTTTATAAATATACTCAAGAGTTAGCTCTAATATTTTGCCACTGAAGCATTTGATACCCCCTCAAAGGCCACATTTCATAGATCTGCAGTGGATAAAGATGTAAAAAAATGAATGTATCATCTCATCTTTAAAAACACTATCTTCTTGGCTTTTCTGTCTTCCTCGAAGTCTAAATTTCCCACTGAATGATTTCAGCCCCGAGTGTCTCAGGTGTGGTTATTTCTGAGCTCTGGGATTGTCATTTTCTCCTTTGAACTCTACCAGTAATGACTGTAAATGTCCCCTGGTGCTCTTTGCATCACTTCCACCAGTGCTCTTCTAAGCACTGAAATACCCCATTCCTTGCTCTCTCTCTCTCTCTCTCTCTCTCTCTCTCTCTCTCTCTCTCTCTCTCTCTCTCTCTCTCCTCACTCTGCTTTCTGCTTTTGCCTGCTGTGATGATATGAAGTTCTCCCTCCTTCAGGTTGCACTTCTCACTCACCTGGGAAATTCTCCCTACAATTTGTGAAAGCTCTTATAGGCTACCTGATGTTTTGTTGTTGTTGTTGTTGTTACATCTTACAGACAAGAAAATTGCCGAATTGATCCCATAGAGTGACACCTTGGAATGAAACCTGTGGAAGGTCAATAGCTTTTCCTCTCTGCCTCAAGGCATCCCCTCACCAGAGAAGTTGTGAACATCAGAGTCTCAGAACATCACACTTCCTTCTCTCAAGGAAGCTCGGAGTAACCCAGAAAAAGTAGCTCCATCTTTATATTTCTGCATTTTGGCAACTCTTGCTGTTGCTCATCTATTATGTAGTGGGTGATTAGGTGATAGACTTCCAGCATAGACTCATGCTATCTTTCCCCAAAACTTTCCTAATTAATGAACATACCTGTCCAAACCCTTCAAATTACTAATTTTTTGCCAGGAGGAAAATTCCCATGTAGTTCAGAGGCTTAAGTGCAAATTAAAGAGTGATCTTAGTCATGCCCTCACTCTGTGCTTTGCAGCAAAGCAACCATTTTATTCTAGGTGCATTAGTACTTTAAGGTTTTACAAGATCCCTGAGGTTTGCTTACTTTTAATATCTGACTTATAATTACCTTATATGTGTGTATTCTATTAAAACTCTGTATCAAATAAAAATGTTTGTTTCAAAAGCTTTATCCCAACAAACCTACTTCCTGACTACTATTGTTCTCCATTGGTAAGCATCTGTTATCAAGCAAGCAGAGAGGCATTAAACACACAGCATGTTAAGTGTTTATTTGGGTACTAATTTAAAAGCTAGACTGCATGGGGTAGAGATTAAAATGGGCACAGCTCTTGCTGTCTAACATTTAAGAAGTGTTAGCTGATGCACTCCTATTGAACTTCATTGCGTAAGTCTGCAACATTTCACAATATTTAGAGATGTGCTAAATATCTTTAAAGTGGAGTCAGGCTGTCCCTAGAAACAAAGTGGATGCTGAGCAGGCGGCAATCTGTTTGTGACCTGGATTTCAGAACTGGGGGAACTCCTACTACATACAATCTATTAACAGCGCCTACAGGGGAAATACAAAGAAGAAACCTGAGGTTCAAACACAGGAAATAAGTATTACTACTCAGATTTCTTAATTTTAAAAGACCTTTCATAGAAAAGTGTTAGAGGTAAAAGTATTAGACTTTGAGGAAGAGAAGGTCCATTAGCACTTTCAAAGGAACATCAGCTCCCATGGAAAAAAGAAAAAACACAGAATTAAATTTTCTCACTAGGATTTTCTGTGTCACCACTGTGAGGATACAGCCATAGAGAGAAAATTTACATTTTCTCTCTAATTTGAGAAGCAAAGAAGAGGCAATACAGAAAAGGATTGGTTAATTTTCTTGTCGCAATTGACTTTGCTGCTTCTCTGAGAACAGAATGAGGAAGGCAGAAGGATGTATAATAAATCTAGTCTTGCTCTGTCAGCTGGGAGACAATATTGCTATGCTAAGAGTTCTGGGGGCATAATCCCATAATTCAGTGATATCATTCCAGTACATGTTCCACTTCTTTTCTCACTGAGCTCATTTACAGTCCCAAACAGTTTTTTTCCTGTCACTTCTCATTTGTGTCGCCTATTTCCATGTTTTTTTCTTTCCTTTAGAGATCATCCCTGTCACAACCCATCTTACTTCTGACTCGTTGCCATCTTTCCTTGAGTTGTTCCAACCCCCTTTTTCTGCTGTCTCCCTCAGCTGCCATCACATAAAGGTTAATGAGGCATACCTTCTCCTGGGTGAAAAATACTCCATGTGGACTTCACCACTTGGGAGTCATGACCAGCCTTTTCCTGTATTTATGGCATACTTTAGTTTTAGGGGCTGTGAGCTGTTCAGGTTTTTCTTTCATTACATTTATCAAAAAGGTCAAGTTAGCCTGTGAAAAATCTAAAATATTTTGAGAACTTTTGTGACTTTCTCCTATTCTTTGCTGTTTTAATGTAATGGAATTGTGGTGGGCTGTGTGTGCTCCTTTATGAAGAAGGGCCAAGAGGTTGGAAGAAAGACCAGAGGCCATAGTTACTCCTATCATAATCATTTAACAAGTATTAAGAAACATTTAAAGAAATAGCTAATGTCATAGATTTTAGCCTACTGTACATAAAAATTTGAAATCCACGTGTCTCAAATTCTAGCTTGTTCTCTATCTACCAGGCTTTTAATGAAACCATTAAAATTGTCAACTCATGAAATGTGGTTAGGGTTGTAGTTAATGTCACATATTCAGTCTCAAGAAGCTTGTTAAGCTTTATCACAAAATAATTTAATTCAAGATAGTTTTTCTCAAATCTAAATTGATCAATTATATCTGTGCTTGAAAGGTAATACACATAGCCATTTAAAAAACAGATGTTATAGGTAAATATAAAAAAATTTAAAATTATTTTTAAAAATTCTGTAATGGGTATGGGTACTGTAATTATTTTTTTCCTACCATTAACATTACTATTCCTCGAGTGGTTACCCTGCTCATTCAACATTATATTCAAAACTACGCTATCTATAATATTTCATTTGTATGGATATCCAGATGTTTTATTTTAAAGGCTACTGTATGTACCTATTAAGAGTGTGAATCTTGGAGCTAGATTTTTTGAGTTCAAATTCTAGCTCCTCTGCCTATTAGCTGTGTTACCTTTGTCAAGTTGATTAATTTCTCTGTGCCTACCCCAGTTTTTGAAATTTAAGTGTGTTAATACTTATTAAATACTAAGCCTAGTGTCTGGCAGAGAATGTTTAGTATATGTTAACTATTATTTTTACAATTATAGCTTCTCTAAGTAAACCTACTTAGTATTTCTCAAGGTCTCATTTATTACATTTAGCCCTTAGTATAGTTAAAATACAAGATTTACTATTGTTATTCTGAAATCAAGGTCATGAATTTGGAAGTGATATTAAATTCTTCTCTTAGGCTTTCCTTTTAACATAGGACATTTAAATCCTCCCATATAGCTCTCTGCAAGCCCATCACTATCTGGTAAATTTTCTCCAGATGTTATGCTACAATAATTGTACCCCCTGTCAGCAGAGTTTGAGCAATTAACAAACAGTGATTATGCATTTACCTGCAAAGTAGAGAATTAAGATGGGAAAGTGGGGCATATCTTTGGTTTATTGAAACCAAGTATATAAACAAATTCTATGATATAATTTTTGTTTTAAAGTAGATCTACCTAATTTTGGAAGGCTAGATTATGAAATGCCACTGGGGCTTCAGACAAATTCTGTAATAGAAAGAGGCTAAGAGGAAAAAAATTTCATTTTCCTATAATAGCCTTTGTTTATTCACATCCCAACCCTTGCCTTTTCAATCTCTTTAAAATAAGCCTTAGAAAAAAAAGTTTGAGCCAAATGGAAATAGGCTCTTTAATTCTACCTTTTTTATAATTCTGAAGCTACAACTGACCCTCCTCAATCTGGTCTTCCCTTTTAACATTAATTACCTTGTTATCTGAGAGATGCAGCAGCTCTCTGCTGTCTGCTTAGGAAGAGTGCCAGCAGGGCAACAGTTGGAAGTGAATTACCATGATTGGTTGGGGCTTTAGAAAGCCCTCTCTGCTGTCTATTCTTCTTAGATTCCTGGTAGTCACCTGAGTATGTTTTCTAATTCAGTATTCCTGTGTCCACTGTCCAGTAAACATATATTTATACCGTATGTATATAACCAATTATATTGTGGCTAGGGGCAATGTCTCTTTTGGATTCTTCACATGCCAATGATTAGAAAATCTGGTGTAGAACTCCTGGGCATGCCCTCAGTCAGGATGTGGGGGAAAAGGTTTATTTCAATTGCCTACATGTTTTGCCCATTCACTTGATTGATTATGACCACTGGGGAAAGCAGGCATATTACTTTGTGTTCACCAATACTAACGTTTTCCCACTCAGCAGAGATTAGTGCTTATTAGCAAAAATGTTAAGATTCAGAACCGTAATAAGGATATTGAAGTGAACACACCCGGTCTGTTTACTTAGTTTGATTATTTTGACTGCATCCATTTGTCACTTCAGCTTAAGGCCAGTTTGGCCAATTTTATTAAATTGATTGGTTCTTTCACTGAAGTGACCACTCGGTGTTAACAAATTGGTCGTGTTTGTAGAAACTCATTAGATTTTATCTCTTGCATTGTGTCTGCAACAGATATAAAATCAAGAATTTGACACAGACTTTGCTTTTAGCTCTTATGGTAAGGAGTGTAGAGAAAAAATCACGTCTGGAATTTTATATATTTTAGATGGGAAAAATAACCATTTTATGATTTAGGCTGCAAGTTAGCCCTAAGGTATTAATTGTTATCAAGGCAATCATGTTTGTGATTACATTAAGCTATCATGAAAGGTTTTTTAAATAAGCATTTGATGTTACTCTCCTTACTCTGAGCACCTGGATAGTCAATTAATGTGTGATCGGGAGGAAAGTAATGTCTACAGCAAGTGTCATGCAAATTATTTTTTGGAAGAAAAACTGCTTTTTTGCCAAGAGGAACAGTGCTGACCATCAATACAATTTGAGTATTTCATTTATTTCAAACTTCTTTGGTATCCCAAGAGCCACATATCTTCAAGGCCTCTGCATGTCAGCTGTGTAATTGCTGTAATAATAATCTGGTATAAAAGTCAGTAGCTTTTTACCATCCAGGAAAATAATTTTCTGGCATTCCTGTTTTGTGTCCAAGCAACAGTTTTAGCTACTAACTACATTAATCGCATGGAATAATTCATAAGAATATATTATATTAGAAGATGAGTCTAGCACCATCTTTTTGTGCTATTTCATTTTTATTTTAAGTAAAATATACTCATCTCAGTGCTTGTTGCTGGATGCTGTAAGCCATGTTCTGAGCCTAGGGAGTACTGTCAGTGCTTCTGAGAGAATCCATAGTTTATATTAGGAATTTTAAACTGCAGACAAGGAAAACTAAAGCTAAAATTGAGCAAAGGAAAATTTCATGGGGTGATTCACAGTGTTCATAGGATAATCAGATGCTGAGAACATAGGGTAGAAACATGGCAGACCCGCGTTCCAGATAGCAAGAAATAATGGATACTTTCTTTAGGTCTTCGTTCTGGGAGTGAATGTGATTGACTAGCTTTTCCAGGCTTTTTCCAATATTGATTAACCATATCATCATAATGTATCCAGCGGGGAAAAAGGTCATTCTTCAGAACAATATTGAAATGGTTATAAGAATAGGAAATGGATGTTGGATAACACACATAATAAATGTCTTTTCTATAGGGAAATGAGGTAGACACTTGATATAAGAGTGGAAGGTTTGTGTCATTAATTTCCAAATGGACATTGATACCTCTTGCATTCTGTCGCATAAAAAAAAATTTTATTTCTCACAGAAACAAAACATAACAAGATGAATTGTTCTTAGGTGGGTTATAGTAAACTTTGCTATTTTCTTAAAAAGTGAATTGAGTTTTTAAAGGAAAAAAAAAAGTATTCTTGCCTGAGGAGAGGGATTTTTGTTTGTTGTGCTTATTGTCATATCCACTAAATATAGTACAGTTCCTGGAAGATATAAATAAAATGTTCAGTATCACTGACAATAAACCACCTCTTTGGCTATCTAGCTTATTTATTTTGTATATTTTTTTTTTGCACCTTAAAAGGTGCAAAAAGCCATGCTACCCTGAACAAGCCCAATCCCGTCTGATCTTGGAAGCTAAGCATTAACGTTGGGCCTGGTTAGTACTTGGATAAGAAACCACCTAGAAGGACAAGATGCTATAGGCATTAAAAATTAAAAAAAAATAAATAAGTGATTATAAACTGATCAATTCTTTGCAATCTGTGAGGTCAACCAAGGGTTGCCTTACCTAAAAAAAAAAAAAAAAAAAAAGTTAAGATACTAACTTTGTATATATAAAATTTTTTTTTGTTTGTGTGTTTTTATTTGTTTGTTTGTTTGTTTTTAAATTTTCTTATGCCCACAGTTTTAATCTCGGGAGAGTAATCCTAATCTTGAAACCATGCTTTCTTGGAAGTTCAACCTCTACTGAGTTTAGGCTATAAGGTAAGAGCAAGACCATTTTGCCATCCATCAGCAGAAGCCTAGGATTATTCATATGATTGAATATGCCCATGTTTAGAGAAGCATGTATGTAATATATGACATTGCCAAGGCATTAAATTTGATGCCTTCTATCCCTTGGGGTCCTGAACATTCTATCTCATTGAGAAAAAAAAAAATCTACTTAAGTAGGTTCTAGCCCAAAGAAGGGACATATTATTAACCAGTAACTCTCAAACATACTTAAGCGATTGTTCAATAGAATGGTCAACCTACATTCTAACAGGAGGGTGGCATAAGTTTAGAGCTTTGGTTGATCTTGGGCCAGTCTATGGAAATATGAGGAAGGAGGCTAGCAAAAAAGATTAAAATGATTTAAAGACTCAGCTTAGGTTATTAGATAGATAGAGCTATTTACTGGGATGGAGACAACATGAGGAAGAGCAGGACTGAGAGAAAAAATCTGACTAGCGCTTTGGGTGAGCGACATTATTCCTTGCCTAATAATTAGTCATTGTCAAGTACTGTGCCTTCTATGACAATTCTGACTTTGTCATTTTAAACACCTTGTGTTTGTTTATTGCTGCTTTAAATCTTAAATAGTCTGGATATCTGCTAGGATTTGTCCTAATTCCTTTTTAGGGTAGGTGTTGGTAGTAAAGCAGATCTCAGGAAAGCCCCTGTACTCCACAGCACCACAGTTGCTGCTTCTATCACACCAGGATATCATAGTGCCCTAGTTTAGAATTCATTGCTTTAATGATACATTTTGGCAGTTCTACATCATAATTTTTTTATTCAGGTATGGAAATTATTCACAAATAAATGCTTGGCATGAGCTGGAAAAGTCTGTTTAATATTAAAGCCATTGTAATTAGAGAAATAAAAAAAATTACTAAGGAAAAATAGTCTTAACTGAAATCTAAAGCTTCATTTTCAGAACATGTTCAACCTGGTTGTTTTTAAAACAAGATTCTTTTCAGTATAACTTCTGAAACTATTTTTTTTTTCTGAATAAATCATTGATGCTTGCAAGGCATACTTTGCCCCAAAGACCACCCAAGACAAATTTGTTCATTTTTATCATATTTACTAAAAACAAAAGTTATTCAAATGAAGTCTCAGTAATCTATTTGTGTATAGGTGTTTGTTTCAGAGAAGACTTTTCTAAAATTACTACAAATATATGTTTTTTCTGATACTGAGTGGTCATTCTCATGTCTGTCTGTTGAAATAAAAAAATGATCTAATCTATATACTAGTGCTTATTGTTTCTACCTACCCAGCACTGGACTAGATATAGCAGAAAAATCAAAGAAATTAGACTTAATGCTGGCCTTTGAATGATTCACAGATCTCTATTTTTTGGATCTTCCAACCAATACCCTCCACTAATAGAAAGCTTTCCCAGTGATAGCATGGGCTGCAGGGTCTGGGTTTTCCTTATTTCTAACCAGAGTCATTTTTATCACAGCCCAAATTGGTTATTGGAAACTAAAGGATAAGAATAAAGTCCTTTTAGATTTGTGTATATTAAGTGACCATATAATTTCTCTTGGGAACCAGAACACTTTGAGCACGAAAGCAGACAGTAATAAAAACAATAGAAATCTAGTCATAAGCCAGATCATCTTAGGCAAATTAGGATATCTGTGGACCCAATTTGTAGGTGGTATGTTTTTAGAAAACCTGGATTAGTATTTTTGACAACCTAACACTGTACTAAATTTTTGAGGTGATATTGTTCAATCTCAAATCAGTGGGTAAAGCGGTAAGCTATATGATGAATATTCAGAAATTATAAAAGCCAAGGTTTTCTAAATGGGCAATGTAAGGTAAAGTTTCTTCAAATATGCAATGTTTTGTTAAATTTTTTGTTAATTCACCTACTCAATTTTTTCCATCTATTTTGATATAAGCATAAACATGGCAAGAAGGACTGTTTAATAACTGTAATCTGTGCAGATATCTAGACAATCTTTGCTGTAGAGAGAAATACCCTGAAGCAAACATTAGCTTTCTTACTTGCAAATATACAGATCATGGCCCATCAAAAGCAAACACAGTGACTGCTGTTAGATATTTTTTAGTAAACTATGGCTCGTATTCTTCAGTATTCACATAATACTAGTTTTCTGCTACCGAATGATCTCTGCCTCTGACATAACCACTCCAGTACAGGCTTCCAAACCCCTATCAAGACATTTGAATTGTTTTCATGGCCTGCTTTCTCATGCAAAGCAGATGCCTATTTTCCAAAGTTCAACTTCCTTGGATGAGCAGCATTTCCTTGCTGAATAACATGGAAGCCATTAGAATCCTACCACCAAATCCTGGATCTTTGATCAGGAACTCTAAATTTTATCTTTGCAGAATATATAATAACAACAAGAATTAAAACAAGGTTTTATTTTTTTATTATCATGACCTTAATCCGAGATAATAGGAGAAAACTAGAAAATTGAATTAAAATAAAGTCCACAATGTTGAAAAACTTATTCTAAATATAAATATATTTTTAAACCATGAGATTTTAGAAAAAAAATATATTAATAAAAAAATGTTCCAGTAAACCTTTTTAATTTGAAAAGCCTAAGGAAGTAAATTTTACTAACCAGAAATTTAATAACTAACAATCTAGGCATTAAATTCAAGACTCATATCTTTTATGAGTTTGAGGAAGCAGATTTGTATAACATGCTTTTTGATAAGCATGCCTATTACTGTCCTTAAGAGTACCTATAAAGAACATATTCAACTTTTATCAATATCAAATATTTAAATTTCACCCTGGGAATACTGTCAGGGTTCTTTCAACTAAGATATTTTGAGTTTTCTTTTTAAGGAAGTCTGCCTATTTGTAAGAATTGCTATTTAATGACTTTTATACTTTTTAAAAAGATTTCCCAACAAATAAAAGAAAAATGTACATTTATAATAGTGTAAAATTTATTTAATCTTGCTTTTTCCCTAAATGTTCATTGGGCCCTCATATAAATATAAGATTTATTATGAAAACTTGGTGACTTACTTTGACCATGCTTTGGGTGCATAAGCTCCTTTCATTTCATGGAGATGCTGGCAACATGAAGTAAGGCAGAGAGAGAGTGCAAAGATGGTACCCAATGGCATCACCAGTCTCTGGAGAGGATCACAGGCAGCCTCTAGATTTGTATTAAATTAGAAGCCTGACTCTCAGGCTGTAGCTTCTAAGATATGTAAATTAGCCTCTTTCCTGGAAAGATTGGGGCTGGGGGTAGATGTTTCAGATTGCTGATTCTGTGCTGAGCCCTGGGAAGATAGCCAAAGAGAGTCTTTACAAGCAAATTAAGAATTGTTTCTTCTTTTGTTATAGTCTTCTGGGTCTTGTGGACACAAATTCGTTTGGCTTTCAGAGCTAGGTGTTTGGGGGGCCTATCTATCCTCAGGTGGAAATCTTACAAGTTGTGGTCTTTGTTGCATACAAATTCTTCTCTTCTCAGGGAGAAAATATAAGTTCTTATAAATTGCATATTGCCATGGCATGGGTGGGGATTATGGAGAGATTGTCTCTGCCTCTCCTACCTATTTTGAGGTATGTTTTTGTTGTTGTTCTGTGCCCACTCAGCTAGTTTCTGAATTTCTTTCGGAAAGAATTGTTCCACATGTGGTTGTAGAGTCAGTGTATCTGTGAAAGGGGGTGAGTTTAGGAATTTCTTGTGTCACCATTTTGAACTTCAACTTGCAAAATTATTCTAATAAAGATTACAATCATAAAGAAATAGAAGAATGGTGGAATCAACTGGTAGATGATACACTAGTGAAATGATAAGCTTGAAATCATTTGTCAATTTTTTCATTAGATTGCCTAAAATATTATTCTTCAAAAAGTTTTGAGAGAAGTTTGGTGCCACCTTCCTTGGGGTATTTTTGTTTGTAAGTTTTCATTGAATAGAATTCAGAACTCAGATTTTAAAAAAATCATGTATAATGGCAAATGAGTAGAACATTAACAAAATAAGACATTTCAAAATTATTAGGCAAATGATAATACAAATGCAGAGTAAGGTAGCAGCACTCAAGATTCTAATATTAATGTTGAAGTTGAAGTAGAAATAAAAAAATAGGTCCCTTCAGATGACTAAATTGCATACGTTTTCTTAAACTCAAGAATTTGTGAGCAATCTTAACAGAACCATAATTTCTAAAGACAAAAAAGAAAATATAATGTTTCCATAGAGTTCTTCATTCAACAGAAGTCATTTTGTCATGCGTGTTTTATGATGAAGAGTTGAGACATGCTTTTTTATTTCAAAAAACATGCAAAATTATTTTCTATTTTATACAATATATTTTTATATACAAAAATATATTTGATATATTTCATAAAAAAAGCTGTTTTACACTATATTTTTTGTTTTTACATCTATGATGTATTCACAAAATGATTTAAATATATTTATTTTAAAAAGCAGTTAATGGAACTCAGAAGGTAAATGATAATGACTGTTTTTTTTCTGCATATTGTCGTTAATTTGTTTTAACCAGACCCATAATGCTTGAGCACATATGTTTTTGATGAAAATTAATCTCTATAATTTTTATCTTCCTGCCTTTTTTTATTCTCTTTTATATAATATTAAAGGAACATGATTATCATATTAAGGAACTGTGTATCGTGTGCACTAGTACATTTTGAGAGCTTAGATGGTGTGACGGTGGTCATTACGCGATTCTTAGCTTGAAGTACAAATGTAATTCTTGTTGGATAAATGATTTAATTATTGTAATATTTCAGTAATTAAGTGTGATGGTGTGTATAGCAATAAATAGGCCAGAAATGTTTGGTATAAATATATGTATGTGGAGTAAGAATTGAAATATGTGTAAATAACAACATTTAAGTTAACACTCTGTTATAGGAACTAAAGCATAACTTACGTCATAAAGTCTATACCACTCATTTCTGTTACCGTTACAACAAGAACAGCTTTTGAAAGAAGCTGTTTATGTTAAGAGTTATATATTAAAGCATTTTGGCAGAATTTACCATGAAATGAAGAGAACATGGGAAACAGCATTTTTATTTTTCACACTATAAGTAAGCAACCCCTCGGAGCCACATATTTTTTGTCATCTGTAAAATGAAGGATGACAATATTATCTCTAAATACCCTTCTATTCCAGACTGTCTCTGAATACTATCATAGATGGTCTTAGAATACTATCATAGAAGCCCACCTAGGGCTTCAATTTGGACCCACAACCTCTTCTAACTTAGATCTGAACTAAAAGGTGCTTTATAGAAATCTCTGGAGTTGCTTGGTCTACAATTTGAGCAGTTTTTTTTTTCATTCTTGTATGATTCCAATCCCTTTTATCTTTTTTTTTTAAATATATATAAAGTGATTAATGTGAATCTTTTTCCTTAGGCCATGTAATATGAAAATAAAGCCAATGCATCACAGTTAACTATTATAATACTAGTGACTAGCACAATTTCCAGCATACAACAGGCATGGGGAAGTATTGACCAAATGAATACATGAGTTAAGGAACAAAGAAACATAACAGAATGTTATACCTTTTAGTTTATATTGTTTTCTTTTATTTTTTTTTCTTTTTTTTTCCCCCAACAAAAACAAAGTTAAAAGAATTCAGGTAGCACAGTAAAATATCAACTTCTGGGAACTTCTGACAACTTATAAATATTATTTCTTTATCCGTGCAAATTAAATCTGTTCCTTGTGCTTGCTTGCTTGCTTTCATACCCACACACAAACAATTGGATTTTCTTGATTTCCAACTCCAATAGAATCAGGTCAGCAGTGAGGATAGAAGCAATAAATCTCTTTATCTCTGTTGGTTTTTATGGAACTGACATCTCTTAAAACATTTTTCTTGACTTTAGTGCTTTTTTACTGACTGATTAGGCAATAGGGCATGGCAGTCAATTGAATATTCCCAAATCTAATATTAAAAGCGGAAAAAGAAAGACCTGAGGGGCAACAGAATAAGTGAAGAGGAGTAAGGAAGGTCCAATAATTTCTTTCTAAAAAATCAGAAATTGCATTTAAGTGTTAGCCTTTCTGTCTGCCCCAGTTACTGTCTTTGTGGCTCTGACATTCTGTGCTTTCTATCATCAAGACAGCATTCCACTGGTTTATGTTAGTAACAGACTCAGGTCCTGAAAATTGATTGATGATAAATGTATTACAAAGTAAAATGTACATATCTGAAGCCAAGTAGGAAGGGAAACATTTCTCTGTTGCGATAAAATAGACAAGTTATCTAAGATAATGGAATGTGTGGAACAAAAACACAAGATCCAGGAAATTTAATTGTGTTTTTGGGTAAAGTTTTTGATTTGGGAGTAATGTTATTTGCAAGAATGAATAACAAGTAAAATCTGGAATATTAAACTGCAGAAGAGCATCACAGGCACTGTCTCTTTTAACTTCTGATAAGTATAGATATAGATGACACCAAGGGCAGCAACTGAATGGTATCCAGATGCTTGAAGACATAATTAAATTTTAAAAGCCACACAGAGATTTTTGCTAAAGCATCGTGTCACTTAGCCAACTCTTTATAATTTCCAAAGTTGTTTTCTTTAAATCCCCTGGACAACATGAGAAGCAAAAACAAACAACAAAAACTCTTCAACGTTTCTCTTACAATGAAATAAATATCCGATCTTAAAAAGTAGTCAATATTTGTACAATAAAATAAATGCTGCATGCTAAGAGGAAGTATAAAACTTCATTTCGGAGGCTGATATGTAAGAGTATCTAATTTATTATTCTTTTCATGCAGTTCTTTACTCTGCAGTTTATTGAAAGGGCTTAAGTTGGAAGCTTTTATAATGCTAAATATCTTCTTATTTATTTCCCTAAAAAGCCTGAAATGAATTTGGAAAGAACCATTCCATTTCATTTTTTGCATTTTTTACCATAACAACTTTCCAAAAATATCCATTAGATAACATGAAGAGAGGTAATTTAGAAATATGGTTGCATTATTAAAAAAATAATCTTTGATGCCCTTTAGTTTTATTATATAAAAATTTCCAATATTGCAAAATTTTCTTAGCTTCCAAATCAACCTGAAGAACTGGAAAGGTTAAAATCATTTAAGATTCCATATAACTATAGTAAAAAAAAAAATACACACACACACACACACACACACACACACACACACACACATACACAAACATACACACATACACACATATCCAGAAGTTCCTAGGCTTTCAATCTACTTTAACAGGTAGTCATAAAAATGGTTTTAGCTGATAGAATATTCCTACTCTAAGATCTTTTGATAGAAGAAAAAAGTACTTACTAATTGATAATTCTGAACTGAAGAAAACTTGGCAATGCAAATTGAGTTCCTTCTTTATGTTTGAGCTACTACTCTAATTTTTAAATTATTTGTACAGAATGACACAATGAAATTAAAACATTAATATTAAATGTGTTTAAACATCACCCTGTACACTCTATAATCATTTGTATACATTTACTTGCATATACATACGTGAGTGTATGTATATACATATATATACATATATATGCGTATACACACACACACACACACACACACACATATATATCATTGCTTCAGAAGCTGCAGCTACATATTGAAAAGAATGGTAGCACCTGCCAATGAATTCTAAAGCTTGGGAGAGGAAGGTGTGTACTGTTTAAATTGCTAATGTCAACTTAAGTTACTTAAACTCGTGTTACAGATGTTAATGTTACAATACAGGTAAGCAACATTTGCTTTCAAGGTAGTTTTGAGGATTGGCTAATAAATATAATGTTCACAGCATGACCAAGAAACATATTAATTAAAAAATTAAGTTATTATAACTACTTTTATTATAATTACATTTATACTTGCTCTTAGAAGAAGTAGAATTTGATGAGGTTTTATTTTATAATGCAAAACGATCCTTAGCATCTATTTTACATCACACGCCATCAAAGTGCTGATTCATTTTTCTTTTCTTCAGAGATGAATTGTTTTATGCTAGGTACTCCCCCTCAGATTGCTCATGATTGTTGTTAATTTTAGGTTGGTGGCAATTAAGAAACCTGGTTTTCTCACCATCTGTGGAAGAGTTATTCATTAGATAGGGCACCATGAGGAATGAATAAGTGTCTAAAAATAGATAATTAAAAGTCACTGCAATTCCCCTCAAATACTTTGCCCACCTGTCAGGCTCTTTGGCATAACAAAATTATTTTTTAATCAATTTTAAGTTTTCCAATAGCTCAGGAGATTAGGAGTGAATATCAATCTCTTTAATTGTTGAAAAAAGTCTCAGAACATGAGAGTTTTCTGTTTTTCAGGATAAATTATTAATTTACTAAGCACAAATAAAAATCTGATTTACCTAATACTTTGAAATATCTTAAAGTAAATGTGCAAATTGGGAAATCTTCTTCACCAGAGTTGCATTATAAATTCAACCAAGATTTTTTTTAAGCAAAACTGAATTTAAAGTCATTTTAATAAGTTTTTTTTTTTTTAAATCTGGTCCTCCATTCTATCCTTACCAATTCCTTTCTTTGCTTTCCTTTCTACCTTTCCACCTTTCTCCTTATAAAGTTCACAGCTTTGCAACACATTATTATTATCTTATCTCTTATCTTTTATTTTCTGCAGCTTCTTTCTATTAACTTTTAGTTAGATATCTAGGGGAAGTTGTGTTTGTGGGTGACCTCTGAGTGATTTTTGGCTTCAAAGATGTACTAGATAAGCATGCTTATCTAGGAAAGAGGGATTGAAAACCTGGTAAGTTATTATTAATCAACTTTGGGCTGGTAATTTTTGTCAGACTCACTTTAGATGTATTTGCAAGTACATATGTATATTATTTCACTAAAACCTGATATAACTTATAAAAATGTCATTTTTTAAATTTATAATTAAGTTTAAAATGAAAGCATAAAAACCTTAAATTTTATTTTCAAATCCCAGCCTAGCATTTTCCTCAAAAACTATACTATGCCTCTCCTTTCTTTTAACTTCTTCACCTTAAACCAAATTAGATTTTTTTACCTGGTCATTTCATGCATCTAGCCTATTATTCTCTGCCCATTCAGAGCAGAGGAGGGCTCTAGATGTTAGCAGAACTTGTGGTGCAGTGACGTGCCTCTCCAACTTGCCCCATCAATCTAGACCCTGTGCTTCATTAGTAAGTTATCACATTACCTTTGTCACTGACATTCATTTCTTACTTTGTAGCCAACTACATTTTCAGATATACCTATCCTGTAATTTTCACAATTTGTGAACTGAATGTGAAACTTTATTTGAACTATTCCTGTTACATTTAATTTCGTTTCTTTGGACTAAGCATTCCAGTTTATTGAGATAATTTTGCATCTGATTATTTCACTCAACTCTCTCAACTGTATGCCATTCGAAATTTGGTAGGTATACTTTATGTGTCCTATTCTGGTCATTAATTTTTTCATACAGAACAGAAAGAAAGACAGAATTTTTTATCAAACTAGAAGAAACTTATAGTCAGGTCGACATTAATCAATATGCTCTATGTATTCCTCCACCAGTTATTTCTGATCCCAAGAATATTAAAGTCATGTTAAATATCTCAACAAAATTAAAATATACTACATCATAGTTTCCAAATCAATACCGGTTAAAACTTCTAAAAAGCAAATCAATCAGTTTTGGTGTTACTCTTTCTTAATATATCATTGCTGATTTTCAATTATTTTAATTTTATTTTCTAAATGCCCATAAACTTCTTATTTAATATTTTTTTTTCTATATCAGCATTTTACGTGACTATTATTTTAATCACTTCCACATTAGAGGTGTTTAATACAGTCTAGTTAGGTCTAGTTTTACACAGAAATAAATCTCCAATTTCATAATGGAATTCATCTAAGAAACAGAATACGTATTATCGTTAGTTTTTCTGAAATGCATCTATTCTGTTAGTGAGAATGGATGAACAAATTTATTAGAATACAGTGGGTGTTTTACAAGTTATGTTTGTTTGTTTGTTTATTTTTTTCAATTATTAAATCCATCAAGTGACTGTTGTGTATTTAGAGCTGTACAGTAGAGAATGTGAAATAAAGGTATGGCTTTTTTAAAAGTTCAGAACCATTAAGAAATGTAAAATCTTGATAATGAGACAAAAGTAAATTAGCAATAAAAACATATACATTACAAAATAATGTTTATATCTTTGCCATTCAGCTCAATAGGAACATAATTGAAAGCTATAGTGGATGGGAAAAATAACATGTTAATATACAAAATTAAAAACCATATCTATATACTTTATCTCATTTGATCAGAAGTTTTTATGAGAAAGATAAGATATAACAGTGTTATAAGGCCTAAAATTAAGATCCACTATTATGTGCTATGACATATAAAGGGCCTAAAATAGCCTTTCTTCAAGTTCTCCTCTCTACTCTACTCCTGCACAAATGTGATTTTTTAGCCAAACAGTTCTCATTAAAGGGACCAGATACATTTCTTGCTCATTTCTGAGTAGCAGGTTTAGTTCCCTGCCAGTCCATGGAATCAACTAAAGCAAGCCAATCATATTCCTACTTTGAAATCGGAAGAACCTCATCCTCTAGATTATACAAAATCTACTTCCACAACCTCGGGTTGTTCACTCCATTCCTAAGTGCAACTCCTGTGTTGCCCCGTGAAGCATGTACTGCCTCATACTCTGGGGTGTGGGCTGTGAGTGTATGTGACTATTGTGTCAGTCTCGCTTGTCCAGAGTTGAGTATTGTGTGTTCAACCAATTCCGATAACCTTAAGGCAAATGAAAAGAGTTTTAAACCTAAAGCCAGATTTTAAAGAATGCAGGTATTAACCCAAACAGAAAAGTAAGAAGGCATTCTTAATGGGAAGGCGGGTAGGGAGAATGAAGGATGGCATGAGCATGGTGTATTTGTGGCACAAGGTAAGGACTGTCCTGGCTAGAATGGAAGGCACTTTTGAAGGATAAAAGCATTTAAATGTAAATCATAAGCCATAAAAAATTATTCTAAGGGATGTAATTTGATATGGTTTTAATTAATGAGCCTTTGCAAAAGGAATTGCCTGATACAAGCAGTATTTGAGAAACATTAGAAATACAGAAACCAGAAAGTCATAAAATCTCAGGGTTAGTAGAAATTCAAGTCCTATATCTCTTTTAATGCTTAGGTATTCTCTCCTAGGTTCCTGCCATGTGATCATCTAGTACAGACTTAAGCTTGAGTATATAAACTGCCTGTTCCCCATGTCATCTTTGGGTACCTCTAACTTATAAAAATTTTTATCTTAAATTTTATGTTTGTACATATTGGTTCTAGTTATCACTACTGAGATCCAGAGAAATAAGTTTAATTATTCTCCCATGGGACAATTTATTTTTAAATAATTTTTTTCTTATACTGTTGCTAGGACCCAAAGAGGCTAACTAAATTGCCTACCATTATTTAAGTTGTAAGGTGCAAAGTAAAATTCAAATCCAGTTTTTCCACTTAGGAGGCTTTCCATTACACTATTATTGTAATTGACAAACACAGAGAAGTTAAATATGAATCTATCAATTACTATACCTTTTGCAATTAAAAAAGCATGATCTAATTTTAAAGTGGGACACTTAAAATAAAGTGACTATACATATATTGTTTAACGTATATGTATTTAATTTTTTTTCTATTCTATAAGGATTATTGGATTTTAACATTCTGGAGGTGTAAAAAAATTAAAAAGGAATTACTGTTTGCTTTTTTTTCAGTGTAATTGCTTAGAGAAAGTTTCTATTATTTTGTTTTGAAATGATTATAGAAAGTCCTTTGAAAAGATGAATATTCTTCTTCAAAGGGAATGTACTAGTAATAATGACTCTGTAAAGCACCTTTGCATTAGTCAAATTCACACATGGAACATATGTATTCAAATTCTTTCAAATACTTTAGATCCCCCAACTACAGAAACTAATTCTTTATAATCATTTTGTAATTAATGACTAGCATAATTATATAAAAATTACAAGTCAAGCTCAGAAGCTATAGCTTTCTCATGTGAGAGGAGTTGATGATTCTATATTTTGTGCTATGTTTGTGCTAGTTATTTTGGTGTCGATAAACACAGACATTGTCATAAATTGGCTACCTCTGGCATATAAAAAGGCATTTACCTTTTTTGTTTTCATTTGAGAGATTACTTTACAGGTTAAGGTGTTGAATATATTTTGTTATGTATTCAAGTGTAATTCACTTGTTCCCCCATCCCCCCTGTCTAAACTGTATTCATAAAGTCGAATATCATATTAAGGTCTGCATTAGTTATTCAGGTGATAATTTTTTTTTTACACAGAAATGCCCTGGAGCATTAAATCTTTTTGTATTTATCTTAGTAACTAGAAAAAAGACTTTGTAGTGGTTGCTTGAAAATGAAAACTTCTGGGAACTGAGGGAGAGGAGATGTGTGCAGCTCTTTGTCCTGAGTCTCAGCTTGTGGAGCACACAATTCTGCCATGAATGAGTTCTGTGGGATTTTTATGCCTTTATTATAGAAAATAGAAGTTTGAACTTAGGGGATAGTTTCCCCTTTTTTATGACATTGTAATGTTCTAGACAGATAAATTCCAAACTCTAAGGAGCTGTTTAAAACCTCTGAAACATAAAGACTAAAAGTAACAATAAGTTACAAACAAAGGAGCTTTGTAAACTCTACAGTAGAAAGTCAGTTCATCATATTATCTTTCATATTTCTCTTCAAAGCAGGCAAACCTTCCCAGTCTGAGTATATTGTTAATAAAATATAGCACCAAGTCTCATGACAATTTATTGATCTATGCTCACCTGTTACTACCAAAAGACTTTTCTGAAAACTTCAAGCCCAGGCGCAACATGACAATGTGGTTTGGGATGGGAATTGGATAAAGGGGAAATATGTGGAAATTAATGAAAGCTCTGACAAAGGACATGATTTATCTTATCGATACATTAATATTGCTCAAATGAACAAATTATAAGTCTAACAGAATATATAGCTGCTCAGTACAACATGGTGTTCTATTCTTGATTGTTTACCTCCACTGACATTTAAGGAAGTTTTTACATTTCTCTTTAGAGATAAGAGGAATAATCAGTGTAATTGTTAACATATCTACTTCTAGAGATAATAGATATTTCATAGGGTTGAGAAAGAGGCCATTTTCAGAGATGCTCTAGTCTTTCAATCATTGATAGCTTTAGGAATGGCTAGAAAGCATCTTTGGCAACACCCCTACATTCAAACAATGTTTACTGTCATTATAGTGAAGATTCAATATGATTTATTGGAGTTGTTTGGCAGCCACAAGACAATGTGGCTCAAGCAAGAAAAAAGACCAGAGATAACATCAGGTACCAGGTTCTCAGCCTAGTTTATTAGAAATAGAAAACATCATTTTGGAATCATTGTGTATAATGTAATCTTATATTTAAAGAATCACAGTGGCTTTAGGTTATAGTAATATAAGAATAGAAGCAGGGAGATCAGTTAGGAGGCTATTGCATAATCACTTGTAAGAATATAGTGTCACGATTTGGAAAGGCTGCTTTGGAGATGGAGTCAAGTGAATAAATTTAGGATAAATTTGAAGCTGTATTTTATATAATTATCTAATGGAATAATTTGTGACGTAAGAGAAAGAGAGGGGCTTAAGTAACTCCTACTTTTTTTCATGTGAGAAACTAGATAAATGTAGAAATCTCGTATGGAATTGCAAACCATTGGAAGAGGAGTAGATTTGGGATATGTTAAGTTTGAGATGTCAATTAGATATCTGAGAGAAGAGTGAGTAGGTAGAAATATGAATACACTATCCAAGTGATAGATGAAGACTAGAGAGAGACATGCAAGTGCGATCAGCAGAAAGATATTTAAAGTCACGACACTGAATGATAACAGGAGTGAATATAGGTCATGAGGAGGGTTCCAGCACCAAGCCTCCTGGCATGGAGAAAGTTTGTGGTAAATACTTTATTTTTTTTAGTCAAAAACCCTGCCATTAAAATCTCTGCCACAATCATGAACATAAAATTTTACTCAACCAGAAGCTTTCTCTAAATATTGGCTACCTTTTTCTCAGGTAAAGCCTTAGAAGCAGAAGGTAACTCTTTGGTTTACAAATTTGGGAGACTAGCCATGTACTCTTTCTGAACAAATTTAGCCACCTTCAGATCTCTAGACAGTTGATGTCACTTCTAAACAATAAAATGAGTAGGAGTTTCAGTAATATTCAGGGTCCTTTCACTGACTTTATGAATAGTGAGCTGCTTGTTGTTAGAGACTTGTTCCCCACTCTACCTGAGAAGTTTGGGAGGAATGGGTGAACCAGGAAGCATGGTCTTCTACCACATCTTGATGGCTGTGAAAATAATGCAGTTTGTATGAGTAGTATAGAGGAGGAAAAATCATTTTCCCTTTACCCTTCTAAATTTGTGGCTGAGACTGCTACCCATTTTAAAAAACATTAATAAGAGAAAAAGATGTTTATTTACATGTATACTTCAGGTATACATAAAAGATACCCAGGGAAAGGTAATTAACTCTTCAAGGTAGTTTAGAATTTAGAATTAAATGTCATCTTACTAGGGAAAGAAGAGGAGGATGTAGGCCTCATAGGAGAGGATAAATAATTTTTAGGAAAAATAATGAGCTCTAGAAGAATATATGGAAAATATGATAGCTTGTGACAAAGTTTATCTGAGTATGATGTTGACTTCTAAGCTTCTGTCCTGTGATAAGAGTCAATCTTCTCTGGTTGATGAAAATTCCAGAGAGGGGATTTATGATAGTTGAAGTCCTTTGGGGAAATCTATTTTTAGGCAGTTAAGAGAAATTTAGAGAAAGTCTCTCCCCACATTTGCCATTTTTCAAGTACTTACTACTTTAAAAAATCAATATACCAAAGCTGCATATTTTGGGGTAGTTACTAGACTTCCTGATATACAGCCTCTAAATGGCATTACCTGTGTGCCCCATATAGAAAAGCCTGTGAGCATCAAGTTCATTTCAACCTTACAGAGAAATTAGAGAGCAGTATAAAAATGTTTCATATGCTCTTTTCCCAGATTCATTCATTATTAGCATTTTCCTTCAAATATACATGTCTATCACATATACATACATATGTCTTCTTTTCTCATTATTTTTTCAACTGTATTGATATATCTACTTTCATAACTAAAGAAAGACTGATAAGGACATCATTTTCCAATCCATTTCCAAAGAAGAAGATCATGAGATCATTTTTGGGCGTGTGAATTCAAAGGGCCTTGGAGATATCTTTATATAACAAACGAGAGTTGGATGAGGTTTCTCATACAGAGAAGAAGGGTTTGGTATAATGATGACTGTTTCTGTGTTTGGTATACAGAATGAAATTGAGTGAATGAGCTCTCCTAGGGAAAGAGTATAAGGAAAGTAAAGTCTGATGTACTTTATTATTTAAATGTCTGGAGGAGGAAGAGCGATCAGGAAAGAAGACTCAAGAGAGACCAGAGATATTAGAAGAAAATCATAAATAGAAGCTGGGAAGAATATTTCAAGAAGGAAGTGGTAGCAACACATATTCAAACATAAGATATTAGATAAGAAAAAATCGTCCATTCACTTTGAACTCATAAAAGTTAATAAAATAAATTTTTGTGAAATAAGGGCTAAAGCTGGTCTGAGGTGAACTGAAGAGAGAATGGAAAAGTTAGAACTAAAATTTTGTATCCATAGAAAATTGAGAAAAGTAGAGATAGATTTGTTGGTAGTGACAATGTTATTGGCATAATTCTTATATACCTTCCACATACCACCTTCAGGAGAAAATTTTGTTTGTTTTATTTAATCTCCATATGGTTGGAACAAATTCTGTCTTTGATGTATATTTTTTATCTGAATTCATTTCTTTGGTTTCATTTATTGATCTTTGTTATCCAACATCTCATCTTCTTTATTCTTTAATAATAGACTGAAAGTATTAGAAATCATCCAGGAATTTGACACTAAACTGAAATAAACCTGGAGATGAAATTCAGCTTTAATATGATAAAAACTTACTGTTTTCCTTTGAGGAAATTATCTGTAAAACAAGTTTTACAAACTTTTTTAGCATCCTTCACTTACCAAAATTGTATCTGAGTATTTGAAGACCACATTTTACTTACAGCCACTATGTGTAATTTTTATTTGTAGTTGTGAAATACAGGCACAGATAAACAACTATTTAACCTTCCAGGGAGCTTTTTAATTTAATTACTAAAAATCTACTCACTTATTGCTTTTCTTTAACAGAAAAATAATTAACAGATGTTGTATTTTCCACATAGATTTTAATTTTCTGCAAATAAGTTGGCATTCTATCTAGGTAAACATCATAAGTTACTAAAATAATTTATTTCAAATAAAACAAATGAGAGTGTATTCTCTTTTAAATAAATAATATATAGTTAATATTTTACTTTAGTATGTATAAGCCTCTCATTTCCTATATCAAAAGTACTATTTTTTAAAAATGACATTTTAGTTTCTACATAAAAGTAAAACCATAAAGTTTTTCTAATATTTGACTAAGAAATGTATTCCTAATTATGAGTTTCATAATTAAAATTATTTTCTGTGAGAAATAGAAACAAAGAAAAACTTTTGTAAAAAAAAAACAGTTTGATTTCTTTTTTGGCTAACTGAAATTTGAATTTTTTATGAGAATTTCAAAAATAAGTTTGTCAGTCTGAGAGAAGGAAGACCATGATGTCTGTTGTATACTTCAAATGATGATTTTGTCCTTTGTGCTTTGCTGTAGAAAAAATAGAGTACCAGTAAGGTTCAGATAATTTCAGTTCTATGCCATTACCTATAACTTCTAAATGACCAAAATAACCTGTCTACATTAATATTTGCTACCAAAACTCAAAATTCTTCTCTAGACTCAATAATGCTATGTAGATGGTAAATTATAGAATCAAGTATTTTTATTACATTTTAAATGTATATACTTATTTGCTCCTACGGGTTGTGAAGGTAATGTTTATGTGCATTAAGAAACAAACATCAAGAAATTTTCTTTTCAGATTAAACATAGATGATGTTATCTTTATGGCAACTAAATCTAAAAAATCTGTAATGTGAAATTTTTATGGATTCAATTAATAACTCTCCATTTGAATTTAGTTGATATTCTTTGTCCTGATAGTAATAATGTCAGTTTGATATGGTATTTTAAGTGTAACATTTAGTTTTTCTTTATTCTTAAAAATGAAAGTCTGATTATCCCTTTAAAAGAACTTTTTGCCATCTAACCTGTGAAAGAAAGAACATCTAATAAAGCAATATGTGTCTTAAATGTATTGAGAAAGCATTTCTGCAGGCTCCATAGTTCCTCAATAGGAGAGGATCCTATAACCATTATAAATGTTTGTAGTTAAGAGTTGCATAACTTGAATCTCTTGAAGTCTTTTTCTGAATTCAAACACCATGACTTGATTTGCTCAGTCATTTGAAGTTCATTTTTCAATGGTCCCATATGCCCTTGATGGACAATAAGATAGTATTTTACATCACTCCAGTCAAGCCTCCTAGAGTTAATGGAGAAGGAGGAAGGCTAAATACAAACACTGACAGTTCAAATTTTGATCCTTCAAACTTACCTTTTTTCATTCTCTGCACTACAAACTTGGCTATTGTCAAGCTACCTATCAAATAATAGAGTAGTACTTTTCAATAAATTAAATGGTTGGAATAAGCCATTAATATACTTCTTTGTTCTTACTGGTTTTAAGATTCAGATTTAGCACTTAGAAAATACTGATTTCAAATTGACAGGGGACTAAGTAAATTCTAAAACACACTTCAACTCACCGAGCTTCATATATTAAGCTTCAAACACATAGCGATATTTAAAAATATATTTTATTTTCAGTGAAAAAATGTAGCTTAAAGGAGAAAAATAAAAATAAATTTTTAAGTACAAAAAGGGACTTTTTAGTTATGGCAGAAAACTGGGAGTTGAAGCTATATGACTCACAGATGTATTAGGGCCAGTGTAGACCTGAGAACCTGGGATGATAATGCACTTGAGGAATCCAGAATTGTAATTTTAAGCCCTGGTATGGCAGAGTTGTATCTGCTTTCCCATAATAAAGCCAGTAACTTGGAAAGCAATTCACATTCTTTGAAACTTTCAACTATTGATTTAAAATTGTACCTATGAGAAAAATTGGATCTGAGCTATGCCATTTGAGAGAGCGAATTCCAGTTTCGCGATACCTGTGCAAAAGAATTGAGATTCTTTTGGCCAGACAAGGAGTTTGATAACTCATGTATGTGTTAGGAGTTTTGGGTTGCTTAAATTTTTATTTTATTTTATTTTATTTTATTTTATTTTATTTTATTTTATTTTATTTTTTTCTTTTAAGCTGAAGGAGCACTGACAAATAATGTGAAGGGACTGTTCTAGAAAAGAGTACCACCCCGTGTGCATGAAACAGTGAGCTGCACTGAGTAGAGTAAGATCTGAATTTGCTCAGAAATTAACCTTCTCAGGGAAGATTTTTCTGGCTACTCTATATACAATATAATGCCTCATTATGTTCTATCCTTCACCATGTGCTATTTTTCTGTCCATTCTTTATCTCTACCTTATATATTACACATTTGTTTATCTCTCTTCCCTCATTAAAATACAAACTTCATATATTAATGTTATTGCTGGCTTTGCACATTGCTACATGTTTAGAATCCAGAAACTATGTCTGGCATTCAGTATTCACTCAATACATATTTGCAGAAATTAGTGAATGAAAGTTTGAGTAAATTATACAATAAATATGGCATATTTTGCCCACCAATTTAAATGTGAGTTTTAGAATAATTTTAATCAAGAAACAAGAAAATGATGAAAACTTGTACCTCTGTATATTTTTCTATATATAACTTACTTGTTAACCAGAATGTGGGAAGACCTGGAAAATAGACAGAGAAAGAAACTGGGAAATTACATAAATTAGTTTTAAAATAAAATTTGCTTTTTACTGTTCATTTTTAAGTATTAACCACGTAGTATGAGTTCTCATGTCGCATTGAGAGCTGAGAATAGTCAAAAGAGCAGGTGAGAAGCTTTTACTAAAGGAAAAAAAAATATTCAGGTGCTTTCAAATTTATCTGAAATTATATCCCATCTTATTAAAGGCAGACCATGTACATTTGTTAGTGATACCCAATTTTGAAGGCAGCTCACTTATTGATGGAATCTACTTTTGTAATTAACTCATCAAGCATATACATGACTAGAGGTCTACCAACCTCACCTCAGGGAGGGTTTAAAGCAGTATGTGAAGTAGCTCAAGATGGTATAATACAATAGGAAAATTTCAAAATTTAAACAACCAAGATATTTTTCTTACAGGATGTTAAAATCTACAGGAATCAAGAACATTAGCAGAAACAATATGACATTGAAACATATCAAACATATCAAGAGAAACACAAATTAAAAGTATTAATTATCACTGTGGTCACTGTCCACATTGTACATGTCTATGAGAATGCAAAGCAACTAATCAGGGCATTATGATGACTTTCACCACTGTCATAGGGCTTGACATAATGTATTGTGTTCTGATCTCTAAACTTTACTCATTGAGAATATGTTATTATCTTGTTACAAGACATTTACTAGTGTCTAATTTTTTCTATAAATGTGTGTGCTCAGTTTAGATTTGAAAACTGAAGTAATCACAACATATATAAATGTTATAGATGCACAAACTAGGATACAGAGTTAAAAGATTTTTTTCACTTATTTTTTATCATAAAATGACTCGAATAAAAATTTGTATTAATAATATTTATATTATAAAATTAACATTTGTATTATACCCATGTTCATCACTTACTTTAAATATTTTTCTTATATTGACTTTCCACTGCCCCTCTTTTTTTCTTTATTGTTATTGTTTAATTTTGAGATCTATTTGATATCAATGTCCCTAATGATGATTTCTATGACTATATTTGCATCTAATATTCCTCCTCTTCTTTCTTCATTACTTGAAAATATCATCATTAGAATGAGTAATTCACTTAGTTTTTGCTAATCATTCTTTTATATAACACTTATTTGGAATATCTGCAGTTTTATGTAGCTTAAATTAAGAATCACCATCAATTTAACCTTAATTGTCTTCATACAAAATGTTATGAAACCTGAAACAGAAAAAAAAAAAAAGTTTACTGTTTTACAGGAATTTCTCCCAGTTTGCCATGAATCTGAACCTGGAGTTTTAAAGACTAAAATAATGTCTCTCAGTGTGTAATCCAAGGTTAAACAGCACCACAATTATCCAGTGAAATGTTGACAACATGGTATCCTGAATCTCATTATTAGACTTTGATTCAGAATCTCTGGAGATGGAGCCTATAGTGATTTTAATGTGTATTATATAGTTATGGAAACTTAATGATGGAAACATGTTCTAACAAATCTGTTATTACATAGTTTTATTGTGTAAACATAGAATGTACTTACACAAAATTGGAGAGTATTGCCTGCTACATACCTAGGTTATACGGTATAGCCTATTGCTTCCAGGATACAAACCTGTATGATATATTACTGTACTGAATACTACAGGCAATTATAACACAATGATATTTGTGTATCTAAACATATCTAAAAATTAAAAAGGTACAGCAAAAAAATTTAAAAATTGTATATCTGTATAGGACAGTACCACAAATGTTACTTAGAAGACTAGAAATTGCTCTAGGTGACTTAGTGATTGAGTGGTGAGTGAATGTGAATGATTAGGACATTACCATACACTGCTGTAGACTTTATAAACACTGTATAAGTAGGGTACATTAAATTAATAAGACATCATGAGGTTAAATCAAACATAAAAAAATGATGCAATCAAGAAATGTGGTAAATAAAAGGCTGCTACCAGCATAACACAGCATTTTCTTATACAGCAAACTTTTTTATAAGTAGAAAAATACACTACAAAATAATGATAAAAAGTACAGTGCAATAAGTACATAAACCAGTAACACAGTCATTATCATCATTATCAATCGTGCATTATACATAATGTTATGTCCTTTTATGTGACTGGCAGTACAGTAAGTTTGTTTGCACCTGCATTACCACCAACGCTTGAGTTTCACTATGACATTAGGATGGCATCGACACCTCTAATTGATAGGAATTTTTAGCTGCATTATAAAATTATGGGACTATTTTTGCGTATGTGATCTTTTGTTGACCGAAATGTTGCTTTGCCAAACATAACTGTATTTTGAGACCCCATGACTGTAAAAGCTCTGGAAACTTTACTCACAAATGATTAAATGAAAAGAAGATGACAATCATGATTAGAATTTTGCTTTCTAAGGCATTCTACAGAAGTAAAATTGAGTAAAGAGGCACGTGGTTAGCCTTCACAGCCTACTGTAAGAAGATAATTTGTTTAAATCCCAACTAGGTATGTAGATACCACCTAATACAAGCTAAAATTTGGCAGAACTGAGGATAAGGAGAGTCCTATTTTAAAATAAATATGTTATAATTCATATGTTCTATAAGCCTGGCATGATAGAATTGCAGTTGAATTTAAACAATAATTCTAAATATTACAAGTAGTATCACTAAGAATAGGAAACATTGTTATATCACAAATAATATTAGTGATCAGTTGGTATTTATTCAATAAAAAATATTTCAAAATATTAAATCACATGAAATCTTAAATATGTGTAGAAAACTTTCATAAACAAGTAAAATTTATAGTAAAGTTCAGAATTTTAATTTTACATATTTTATTGATTAAATATTTTCCAAACATTTTGAAGAGTAGTATAGTGGAATTAAAAACATCTAAATGTAGAATTGAAAAGGAAGGGACATTATTATCACTCATGACTGAAGAAATTCCCCAAATTGTGATAATTTAAAATGGCTTTGAAATATGTCTTGGGAGTTTATCTTTATTTTATTAATTATGACATTTATTAAATACATGGGTTTTCATAGGCACTATATGATAGAAATGGCTGAATGTGTAGCTTGCCTTAGCTACATAGAATTTTCAAAATGTCCTAAAGAATTTCTAAGGATGTAGTTGTGGTCACAGCCAAACCAAATATATAGAAAATATGGAGACAAACCCTGAATGCATAGACTTATTTCTTAATAGCCCTCAAATATGCAAAAGGTTGTAAAATATTTACAACTCAAATACTAAAAACTAAATGGTACTGAGGCTGATTTTGAAAAAAAAAAAAAGAGACACAAAATCATGGAATATAGTGCAGTCTCAGAATCTCACTTTGCAGTAAACTCAGGAAGCAAGCTTATCTCTGAGTCAAGAATCAACACATAATATTTACCATGTCAGCATCTAAGGAAAGCCATCATCTTCCTCTCAGCCAAAACTTCCACCTCAGCCAAACTTTCTTTTGCTTTTAGTCTCCCTTTGTAATTTATAAGTAATAAAAACTATATCTAGGATATATATTTTAATCAGCTTCAGCATTGAGCTTAATAAATTAATTAATTTGTAATTGAATCAAAGACAAAAGAAAGGGGAATGTGTAATTTGAAAAATTTCTTCACTCCCTAACTTTATTATCTACTATGTATAAGGTACTAAGCTAAATATTAGGGTAAAGAAGTAAAAGATACAATCCTTGATACTGATGATCAACATCTAATGAGAGAGCCAGACAATTATAACTAGAGGAAAGTCAGAGAAAACTTTGTGGAAGAAGAGGCATTTTAGTAAAATCTGAAGGACAAATAGAAAGCAAAAAAGACAGGCAGTGTATTCCAGTATGGAGCAATGGCATGTGTGTAGACAATTATACATATAAATCATGGCACATTTGTGAAAATTCAGTTTGGGGGATACATTCTAAGAATAGTCTTAGAATCTACCAATATGAACCAGTACCATTAATAATCTTTAAATTCTTAAAAAATAATTTAAAATGTTCAGTGAAAACTAATTACATAGCCCATAGAAAATGGCATATTTACTATTAATTTTTAAATAAACAAAAATATCTACCAAAATATTAAACATATGTAATTTTTAAAAATCTCTCATACACACACACACACACACACACACACACACACACACACACACACACAGTCAAGGTTTTATTG
Source organism: Macroglossus sobrinus (assembly GCA_004027375.1). Lineage (NCBI taxonomy): Eukaryota > Metazoa > Chordata > Mammalia > Chiroptera > Pteropodidae > Macroglossus > Macroglossus sobrinus. The sequence continues at coordinate 54,333 of PVKZ01003462.1, forward strand.
ACTAGACTGTTAAATTCTAAAACAAAAATTTGTTGTCACATATTAATAAATTTCTTTAGGTAATATCTTATTTCTTATTATAGGTCTACTATCTTATGGGAGCTTTTTAAGAGAAAAAAGAAGACTGGAGATCAAGGAATTATTTCTTTCTACAAAGGAAAATATTAATTTACATATTTAGCTATTGAAGAAACATGAAACCTTAAAAAATGCACATGTTCTTACGTCTATGACAAAATATATGGAAAGGTAAAAATCAAATAAATATTTTAAATTGTAGTTCTCACATTTAAGTGAATATATAATAAGTTCTTTTAAAATTACTTATAAAGAGAACAGACTATTGAAATTAAAAAAAAAGATAAGATGGCATTTAGCTCTTATTTGGGTTTTGATTTGAAAGCTATTTTAAATTTTCATTATCTCTCTTTCTTTCAATATGTAAAAAAAACAAGAGCAAGAGTTGTAATTTGGTATAACTATTTGTTAGAGATTGTGCAGGAAGATTTGAAATGCACAATATCATTAAATATATAAAACATATCAAGTATAGTGAAAACAATATTTCCTATTTGAAAATAATGAGGCTCATAGAATTGTTAAATAGATTTAGAAGAATATACAAGAAATAATGATATAGAATATATATACATATACATATAAACTATGAGTTAGAAATAAAATATAATATAATTGAAATAATAAGAATTTTCTATTAGTCCTATTACAGAGTAGGCACATGAAAATACTGATTTTTGTACCTTCCCTTTGATTCTTTCTAATACAAAAGTACATAAACAGAGGGTAAAATTTATAGAATCAAGTCTTATACTTCTCAGATTAATGGCTTACTTTGATCATTAACTGAACTAAAATTATTTCTAAAAATCCACAGAAATAAGAAATATAAAGACTTACAACTAGTAAGGAGATCAAATCAATAATCAAAACCTTTCTAGCAAAGAAGAGCTCTGGACTAAATAGCTTCACTGGCAAATTCTACCAAACATTTAAAGAACTAACATCACTCCTTCTCAAAATCTTCCAAAATATTAAAGAAGAAGAAATATTTCTAACTTATTTTGAAGTGTCAAAGCTGGATGAAGATTCTACAAAACAACAACAACAATAATAATAAAAAAAAAAACTACAAAAATTCTCAACAAAATTTGGTTCAAATTAGCAAGACAAACTCAGCAGAATATTAAAAAGATTACATACTATGAGCAAGTAGGATTTATTCCTACAATGTGAGAATGATTCAATAATAAAAATAATTGATGTAATATACCACATTAACAAAATGAAGGGGGGAAAAACATGATCCTCTTAGTTAATGCAAACAATGCATCTGATGAAATTTGGCACTCTTTTATGATAAAAAACAGTCACCAGATGAGGAATAAAAAAAACTTTCTCAATGTAATAAAAGTCATATGAACACCCACAGTCATAGTCAATAGTAAAAAACAATGATTTTCCTCTATGATCAGGAGTAAAACAAGGATGCCATTTTTTGCCATTTTTATATAATATAGTATTGGAAGTTCTAACCAGAGAAATTAAGCTATGAATGAGTGAATGAATGAATTAATGAATAAAATAAAAGTCACCCAAATTGGAAAGGAGAAAGTACAATTACATCTGTTTGCAGGTGATATGAACTTAAATGTAGGTAAGACTAAAGATTCCACAAAAAATGCTATTAGAGGTACTAAATGAATTCGGCAACATTTTAGAATACAAATCCAACACATAAAAATCAGTTATGTTTCTATACATTGACAATGAACAATCTGAAAAGGAAATTAAGAAAACAATTCACTTACAAGAGCATAAAATTGAATAAAACAGGAACAAACAGCCAAGGAAGCAACACTGGTATACTGACAACTATAAAATGTTGCTGAAAGAAAGATGTAAGTAATTAGAATGATATCTGTGTTCATGGATTGGAAGACATAATATTTTTAAGATTCAGTATCACCTAAAGTGATCTATACTTACAATGCAATCCCTATCAAAGTCTCAATGATGTGTTTTTTGCTGAAATAGAAAAAAATCCACCCTAAAATTTTTATCTCAAGGGACTAAACATAGACAGAACAATCTTGAAAAGGAAGAGCAAAATTTGAGGTCCCACTCACATAGATTTTAAAACTTACCTAGATTTTTCAATAATCAAAAAAGTAGTACTTGCATAAAGGTAGATATACAGACCAATGGAATTGAATAGAGAGCACAGAAATAACTCTTACATATATAATTGAATAGTCTTCAATAATGTTGTCAAGACTATTCAACAGGGAAAGAACAGTCTTTCAACAAATGGTGCTGCGAAAACTGAACATTCATATGCAAAAGAATAAAGTTGGACCCTTACTTCACAGCATATACAAAAATTAACTGAAAATGGGTCACAGACCTAAACTTAAGAACTAAAACTATAAAAATATTAGAAAACACAGAGTAAACGATGAATTAAATTTGGCATTTTCTTGGCTATGATATTAAAAGCACAGGCAACAAAAGAAAAAATATAGGTAAAATGGACTTCATCAAAATAAAAAATTTTGCATGAAAAGACATCATTAACAGTGTGAAAGGCAACCCACAAAAAAATAGGAGAAAATATTTGCAAACAATATATCTTATAGAAGGTTAATATCCAGAGTATATAATGAACTTTTGAAACTCAACAACCAAAAACACCCCATTTAAAAATGGGCAAAAAACTTGAATAGATATTTTTTCAAAGAAGATACATATAGCCAATATGCACATGAAAAGATCAATATCACTCACTAATCAACATCATTAACCATTAAAAAAAGCAAATCAAACCAAAATGAGCTAACACTTCATATTCACTAGAATGGCTATTTCATCTATATCTATATCTATATCTATATCTATATCTATATCTATATCTATATCTATATCTATATCATCTAAATCTATATCTATATCTATTTATATAGAGATATAGATAGATATAAATATCTATATAGGGATAAATATATAGATAGATATAGATACAGATATATATAGCATTGTTTTCTCTCTCTATATATAAATATAGATATATAGATATAGATATAGCATTTTCTGTATATATATAGAAAACAATGCTATTGACAGTGATGTGGAGAAGTAGGAACACTTATACATTGCTTTTATAAAGTGATGCAGCTACTCAGTAAAATGGTATGGTGATGCTTCAAAAAATTAAATATACAATAACCATAGGATCCAGCAATTGTATGTTGAGGTATAAAACCCAAAGAGTTGAAAGTAAATTTTTGAAAAGACATTTGTACACTGTTTATAGTAGCATTTTTTTATATACCCAAAAGGTAAAAATAACCTAATATTTATTGAAAGATGAAAGGACAAACAAAATGCGACATATACACATAATGGAATATTATTTAGCTTTTAAAAGAAAGAAATTCTGATACATGCTACAACATAGATGACCTTCAGAACAATATGCTATGTGAAATAGGCCAAACATAAGAGGGTAAATGTGATTTTACTTATATAAGGTACATAGAATAATCAAATTCATAGAGACATAGAATAGTGGTAATCAGAAACTCGGGGCAGAGCGATATGGGAATTTATTGTTTAATGAGTACAGTTTCACTTTGAGATGATATAAAAGTTATAGAGATCGATATTGATGATAGTTGCACAACAATGTAAATTTATTGCTACTGAATTGTACATTCAAAAATTGTCAAATTGGTCAATTTTATGGTATGTATATTTACCACAGGGTTTTTTTAAATATAAAGAAAAAGTCTATCTATATTATTAATTATTTGCAGTTATGATAAAGGAAGAAAGAAAAATTGCTAATATTTGTGGAGATAACATACTGTTAGCCAGATACTGTCTGGGTTCTTTATGTAGATTTTTTTATATTATTCTCATAATCTACACTACATATATTGTCTGTCTGTTTTGTTTTGTTTTGTTTTGAGGAGGAGGATGTTGAAACTAATGATTTTACTCAAAGTTATATTACATGTCAGTAGCAGAAACAAGATTTAAAAGAATGCTTCTCTGGCCTCCAAATTCAGAGTTTTTCCAAGCATATTTTCAACCACCTTAGGAGTTATATTTTTCTATATTTAAACAATTAAAGAGTTTTGTCTATTTAAATTCTGTTTATTTTGCAGATAAAATGGTTTATAGTCATAATGTGTTCTATCATGACTAAATTTTCACAAGCAGAGATGATCATAGTTTATGATTCATTTTCTGTTATAAAAAATTTAATTGTTAAACTATGATAAAATATACATTTTAAAATGTATTTGATTGCATATGCTTAAAAATCATTCTTTTTAGAACAGATATAAAAATGAGTAACTATGAGATCAGTTACTATAATCTGGTACTTGATAAATACTAGAAGCATACACAATAACATCAAGCATACAGTGTTATAGAGGAAAGCATTTTTGATAAATGTATTATTTTTATAAATGTGTACTATATTCAGTTTACCAACTGAATACTTAAGAATGATTAAGCAAAGTCTGCCTTGTCACTTTTAATTATGAATTATATTATAAGGTTATCATATTTAATATTGATGATTATGAATCTCTAAGTGGAGATCTTGGTGCACAATCCACATATATAAATATATGAGGACCAATATATTATCATTATAAATCACTTTCTACATAAGTTAGCCAGAATACCTTGTTTTCTTAGAAGACCATGTTAAAATAGGATATTAGGGAAAAGAGGAAAATAGGATATTAGAGAAAAGAAGAAAATGTAATTAAAAGATGACATTTAATAAATACATTTTTAAAGAAATTATGTCTATCTTTATAAATACCTTTGATTTTCAGATATGTTTAATTCAATCTTTTTCTCAAATTAGCAAGTGGATCAGATGGGTATTTGTGGCACATTTTAATTTTTTACACAAGGGATTAAGTAGTACATAAGAATTATAGTAGTACTTTTTAAAAATAAGTAAAAGCAATTTCTATACTAAGATCCTAATGTTTCATACTTGTAAGCTATGTGCTTTTAAAAAAATATTCAAATGTATTTATATATAAATATAGCTGATTATATATTTTCACATAAAGCCTGCTGAAAAGGTGAATGAAACAAACTTAGGATGAATAGTAATCAATTAAATTTTCCAAAACCATCATCAACTAATCAATAGTACAGAACTGAGTTTCACTTTTGTTTAAATTCTGGTTAAGAAACAAGACAAAAGCAAAGCATTTTAGTTCCTCGCTGATGAGGAGCAGCTGTGGCAAGTCTTGTTTATCTATTTCCTCCTGTAAAACTAGGTTTTCTTCATCCAAATGCTGATTTTTTAAAGACTCTTACTTGTTAGAAAACATTGTTTCATTTTGATTAAAACATTGAATTAATAGGAGTGACTAAAGTGATATTAAAAACAAGCAAAAACAGCAATCAAAACTTAATTTAGATATAAAATCTAAGTTTAACTGGCTGAATAACAAGAAATGTATTAGATATCATAACATATTTTCTACCTCCTTAGCAAAGAGGGCTTCATAAAATATTGATAATGTTAAGTGTTTATCTAATGTGCACAAAAAAATCTCTTTGCTAGGTCACTATTTTCAAAGTGTTTAAGTCTTCTTTTAACAATTCAAATATTCACATATAGAATTGGATCTTTATCTAAATTTTGGGAATAAAAGTTAGAAAAATTGAAATGCATTTGACAAGTAGTAAGGTAAATAAAATGGATAAAGATAAAAAGAAGATAATATATCACAAGGTCAGAAGAGTGTTGTGGGAGGTAGTGATGACAGAATGGGAAGCAGAAGGGAAGTGGGAAGTCAATGTTCAACAGCTACCAGTTTCTGTTATGCAAAATGAAGAAGTTATATAGATCTATATAGCATCGTGTCTATAGTGAATGCACTGTACTGTGCAGTAAAAAATTTACCAAGGGTAGATATCATTGTAAGTGCTCTTGCAATAATAATAATAATAATAATAATAATAATAATAATAATAATAATAATAATAATAAATAGAAGTAGAGGCAATGAATGATATAAATGAATTAATAAAGTAGTTCATTAATGATTAACAAAGAGATCACCAGCAAATGAAAAATAAGTAAGATGGATAACACTGTATGTAGGAAATGGAAGGAAAAACAAATTTGTTCATATACTGGTACTGTTATTTAACTGTTAAAATGTAAAATACTCAATTAAGGTATATGTTGTGATATGTGAGCAAGTATAATGGGCAGTTCAAAAAATAATAGAATGGAAATGCTCTGTTAAAAAAAGAAAAAGATTTCATTTCTTGTGTGTATAAGAATTCTTTCTTGGTGGTATCATGGTTTCCCTTTTGCAAATGCTGTAGCTATTGTTATACCAGGGAGAGAACTATCAATAGATGAGTAAATTGTGTTTTTTTACATTTTAGATTGTTATGTAATTTTTTTCCCACAATTAAAAGTACTCAAAGCAAGCTTATATTTATATAAATTTACATAGTTCAGATTGATTTAAAAAATCTATTATGTTGTAAGTTCTAATCAAAGTCATTATAAATGCTTTTAAACTTGAGAATATAAGGCTAAGAAGTACAATGTTGAACTCTTGATAAGTTCTTCCTTTATTTTAAACATTAGAGTTGTTTTTAGTCAATTTTACAACAAAGAAAGTTGATATACATTCAAGATGTAATAGAGAGCTTCAAGATTTTGATAACTGTGTATGATTTTTTTTTTAACTCAATGAAATAAAAAGATCAGGACATGTGCAATGTACATCCAAACTATAGCTAGCGATGCTGTGAATCTCTGTCATTATTGGTCAGAGGCAAATAATAGGACATGAGGAAATTGCTGTAATCCTCCCTAAAGTTGTGGTGTGGCACATTTACAGGTCTGCTGAACAGTTAGATACTTTCTCAGTTCATCATCATGAGTTGTTTTACCAGCCTTGTCAATAGTTATTGCTCTAAGGGGCAATCATTTGCATCTTGCAATTCTCTAGGACTACAAAGTCATTCCACAACTAGTGATTAGATTGACTCTGCTTACTTGAGCCTTAAAATGGCATTTGTATTGTGATGTAACCATCAGTTGCTGGATGGAAATAGGGTCCAGTAGTAATTGGAAAGCTCCAAGTGTTTGGCATAGCAGTATTCTCTAGTTTAAGTGCTTGCTTTATGACATTTCTCAGTATTTTTTTAAATATTAATGCTTATCACAATGCATAAAAGATACACATCTTAATGAGCAAAACTGAAGAAGTATTCTAATGTTCTGAACTGACAAGCTAGAGACTGAGATGGGCTCTACACAGATGACTTTTCTTTTAATGGGAAAGAAATAGTCTCTGGAGATACTGATCAGGACAGATAGATGTTTCTTCAGGTCTACAAGACACTGGAGATTTATGATATGAATCTATTAGAATATATTTCATCTACTCCTTAAATCTGGAACAAAGAATTGTCCTTGATTTGAAAAGGAAAGTTTTAAAAAGGCATATGATATGAAATAGATGATTTGGACATTTTGAAAATTTTTGTTTGATATAGAGCATTCTTCATGTTTTATACTCAATAGCTAGAACCAGTGACTTTGATGAATTCACATGGAATATTAATTTAGGAAATATAATTTGAAGCTGAAAGATAATTGCAAAATACTCTCTTTTAGTCTCCAGTTTTCATTTTCCATACATGAGTGTATATGATTAATTTTATTTTTGAAAAAAATTAAAATTTTATTTTAAAACATATAAAATAAACGTTCATATGTTATTTTCATAATAATGGTTTTCTGACTATAACTCAGAAAGAGTACTCTAATTTTTACAAAAAAAATAAAGCAAGTATAATTAATAGGGGTTTTTTTTGCTTTTGCAAATTCTAAATCGTATTATTTAATACGCAAAAATGTGTGTAATAGTGGTTGTCAAATTTCCCTGCAGTTCTATCAACTTTTGCTTTAGTATTTTGAGACTGTTAAAACAGAGAGGCTGTACAGATTGCCACTGCAACCTCCTTTGTATTTACTCATGATGTTATAATTAAATATGATTCATGACTAATGGGATATAAGCAGTATAATGTAGCATTTTTTTTTTTAAGTCTCTAGATAATTGCTGGCAGAGACCTTTAGCTTTCTTGTTTGTCCCTTATCTAGCCTATAGCATGGGACACAAATATCACTTTCTTGGACCACAAGAGTAACTAACTATACCCAATCGTGACTGAATGATGAAGTAGAAGAAGCCTGGTCCTTGAAGAAGTTAAAGTGTAAAATACTCATGCCAGCACAGAACAGTTGCTGCTGACCTTTAAATACATAAGCAAAAAATAAACTGCTTCAGCCATTGCAGTTTTAAATTTCAGGACGCATGTGGCTCTATTTAATCCTAAAACTACATTTCATTAGTTGTATGCATATATACATTTGCTATATCATCCTGGTTAATTGACTATGTATCATTATGTAATGGTCCTTACCTTCCCTAATACTTGTATTTTTTGCCCTAAAATCTAGGTTTTTTGATGTGCATACATCCACTGCAGTTTACTGTTTTAATTTTTATTTTTGAAATTTTGGAGTCTTTATGTTTTGTGTATGTTTCTTTTAAACAGCACATTGTGGGGTGTTTAATTTCTTAGTTACATTTTCTATGTTTTTGTTTAGTTGACAAGTTTACTCCTTTTGATGTTTTTATATTTTGATTTATTTTGTCTTAGTGTTTTGGATTGTCCCACATTTTAATGACTTTTTTCCTTTCTTTCATCTTATGTGTCAGTTGAAAATGTCTCTTTTCCGCCTATTTTTCACTAATTTTTTCTTTTTTTTTTCTTTCTTTTTTTTTTTTTACCTTGTGAAATTGGGAAGTTTTGTGTTTTGGCTGCCATTTTCAGGCATCCTTCAATATTGTCCAGCATCGTCTGAGTGTCTCAAATACCTTTGGACCCTTTCGCTTTGTCAATTTTAATCTTTCACAGATCATTATGTTTGTAATTTTACTTTCTTGTTTTTATTCAAACACATTTGATACTATGGCTATTGTTATATTATTATTTTATAACATTTAGTTTTTTATATGTTTATAGCATTTGTATGGCTTATACAACAGAAATTCATTGTCTCACAGATTTGGAGGCTAGAAATTTGAAATCAAGGTGTCATTAGGGTTGGTTCCTTTTCAGGGCCTTCTAAGGATCTATTCTAGGTCTCTCCATTTAGCTTGTATATGGTGCTTTTATGTCGATCTGGCATTCTTCCTGTATTTTCATATCATCTTTTCTATTCTATGTTTCCCCTCACTATTCTTTTTTGCATCTTATATCATTCTTCTCAGTTTCTTCCCCCCTGAATATATCCTTTAGAATTTTCTCTGGGCAATAACTATTTGTGGTAAAATTAACTCTAGTTTATTGAAAAATATCATTTTACCCTCATTATTAATAGGTAGCTTTGTTGTGCAAACAATTTTAAGTTGACAGGTGTTTGTCATTTAGACTATATTACTCAACAGTCTTCTGGCTTCCATTATTGACAAGTCTGCTATTCATCTATTGGTCCATCAAATCATTGTTATTGCTCTTTTATCCTCCTTTTTTAATATTTTTTTTTATTAATGGCCTCTTGCAATTTTATTGCAATTTATTTGTATTGTTTCACACATATTGTGGACCCTATATAAATAAGTTTATCTCTGATCAGTTCTGAGATTTCATTCAAAATTTTTAAAAGCAGTAAGCTTTAATTAATAATATTAAAATTTCAATATCACCACAAATTTTTCAAATAGAGTCTCTCATCACAAAATATGAGGCCTATTGATTGTGAGTAAAAGTAATATGTGGCATTTAAAATTTATTTATGTAAAATGATAAAAATTATTTTAAAGACAAAAATGGAATGGATATTCTTTTGCATAAGAATATCCCCTCTTCCCATTTTACTTAATTAAAACTTGCCAAACTTTCAAGTTTAAGTTGGTGCTAAGCCATCTTATTTAGATAGCCAGGTAGAAGAGAAAAAAGTTACAAAATAAAAAGAGAGATGGCTCCTCTTTTCATACTCAGGGTGCTACATTATTTCTGACTTATTAACTCTAATTCATCTCAAAAGCATATGGGAAAGCAAGTAATATTAATGTTATAGGAATATGTATTTTAACTAATAAAATTATTTGCAGATTTGTAGCTCACATTTTATCTTGAAAATACTTCCATCTAAATACTTCCATCTAAAATCTTTATTTTAAAGAGTTCTAGGACCTATTTACTCATTCATTTATTCTGCAAGTATGTATTAAACTAGCAATGTAGGTTATTAATCTATGGCTCCTCTCTTAATTTTTTAACACCTGCTGACAAGATGTGCTGAACTATAATGGAGAACCACATTAAAATGAAATTTAAAAAAGTGATAGTTTTATATAATATAATTATTATTTTAGAAAGTATAATGAGAGAATAGTTGTAAACTCATTATATAATGGAATCCTATGTTTTTAAATTGTTCATAGATTTAGAAATCAGAAGTGGATTAAATAGAATTCAATGCTGTTCTTCATATATCAATCTTATAATTGTAAATTAGTAAAGTTAACCCTTATCTAGTCATTTTGGCTATTCTTATCAGTTCATGTCTCACTGCATCTCTATTGTATTGAGCTAAGAAAGAATACAACTACTTACTACAAAACCTTTATTCTAAGAGTTATTTTTAATCCTCATTCTCTCACTATAAACTATTCTTACTAAGAATTTGTTTCATTGACGAGTTTAGCTTATTTTCTTTAAAAGTAACACTTATTTCATCTTTTAAAGTCTTTGATATTTTTGAAGAATTCCACTAAACAATTAATTATAATTACTTTTTTCATTAAAAATTATAAGCATTCATGGTCAAAGATATTTAATATTTCTATGTATTAATATTTTAAAGTTAAATTTTATGACATAAAACAATAAGCAGTCAGATAGTATAAAAATAATTTAATATATTTTAGTTTTGATTTAGGATATCAGAATCTAACTCAGAAATTTATGTATCTATTCCATTAATGTTTAATAAGGAGCAATGGCTAGGAATTACAGAAAATAATTACAGTTATTGTTATTGGTCATTTTCTGTTTTGAAATAAGAATCTATATAAACAGGGACAAATAATTGAATTACTTTAAAAAATCTGTGCCCCCTTAAAGTTTACCAAGTAAGAAAGATAAAACTACATTAAGCAAAACTAGAATAGACAAAAAATATTCAATAGTAAAGAAAATCCTAAAATTAGTTTCATAAAAAGAACAAATTTTTACTTCTAAGTAGTATAGGTTTTAGAGTTCAAATCGTTTCAATAACAATTCAACCTGACATGCCTTTGGGCAAACTTCCTAATTTTTAAAAAAATTGCCTCCTCCATGTATCCTCTTAGCCACAAGGTTTTTCTTTTCTTTCTTTCTTTTTTTTTTAATGTGGTTATGATATCATCCTTAACACAGCTCCTGGCACATGTCTCAGCTACTTCTAAAGATTTTATTCCCTTCATATCTTTATTTGAGACAAGAATATTTTAAGCTGAGAAATTAGAGTAGTAAGCTAAAAATAGATGAAAAATATTCAATAAGTCACTCTAGGCTAATTTTACTTGCTTCTATATGGGAAAATAAATTAGGATAATTATCAATTTGTTTTAAAAGTAGAATTTATCTTAGTGTTTTCTTTTTTAAAATCAAGTCTGCAAGTAAATACTTTTATTCAAGTGAGAGTGTTTCCAGAAGCTCAGGGCTATCATTTTCATTAAGGCAGTAATATGTTAGTAATCACATGAAGTTAATTTGATGATAAATTATGATAGTAATACGTAAATCACAAGGTGATTCTGATGATTAAATTTAAAAAATACATATGATGTGCCAGGTCAGCAGAAACAGTGCAAGAGATGTCAACAATTATTTATGTATTTGATTTAGAATATAAAGTTGCTCTATATGGAAGTGGTCTTAAATGATTTATTTTCATGTTATATGAACTAACAATATTGGAATCATTAATTTTTATTTTTAGAATATTCTATTTTTGTAGTGGGAAACTGAGTTATGTTGAAATATACAAAGCAATATATTTTTTGAATGAAATTCACAACACTACATGATCCTTCCTTACATAAAATATTTCATCATTTCACTATCCATGTGTGAAGATGAATTAATAGTTTCATAATTTGCAACAAGTGGGAACTACAGGGTAATAAAGGCTAATGCTTATTGAATGCTTACTACACTTAACTATTCAAAATGCTCTATGTGTATTCTGTAATTTAATTCAAATGACACAGAAGTCAGTTTATGTATAGAGATAGACAGGAAAAGACAGAACAACTAAAGCACAGAGAATTTAAATTGCCAATTATTAAGAGCTAAAATAGATGAGAGAAGATAAACATAGGCAATCAACTTTAGTACCAGTAGCCATTTAAAATACTGTTACCCTTCACTAAAAATATACAGAAACAGTGAATTATTCTTTATATTCTAGTAACATTTAAACATGTATTCTCTATATTATTTATATTACCTAATTATACTGCTATTTTTTTAAACCTCTGTATATCTTGAATCATGTGTACATAGAAGTAATCTTTAAAATAAATATTTTCTGGGTTAAAAATAAAAAATACTATTTTGCATTATTTTTAGGGTATCTGAAAATGGGTATATAAATACAAAAAAATACATTGTAAAATAAATTTAAAATTTTAATGTAAATAGTGAATGAGATAAATTGACATATCTGATATTAACTGTGATTGAACAGTGAAAAAGAATAAAAGTTAAACCTGCAGAGTATCATTTTGATTCACTTTTTATAAGCTTATATAGATCTATAATAATTATGCATTTTGATAATTCTTATAAGAAGGAATATGGCAATTAACTTTATAGACCAGGAGTTTTATGCATTTTATTGAAAAATGCACTACTTAAAAGACTTTTTAGTAGATTAATAGTAAGTAAATAATGATGAAAAGAATCATTACTGTTAAATAGACATATTTGATTGAGTCTCCTCTCCACTCTATTATAACGGACTGTAGTTTGAGTAGCATTGGTTACATTTTTTTATGTTTAGAAAAAAAAGTCCATGGCCTTCTTAGAATTTAACTATATTTCAATAATTACACCTAAATAAATTACAACCTAATTTCCATGATTTTTTTTGTTAGACCTATTTTCTCTATATTAAAGATTTTCTCATTTTTAACTACAAAGCTTGAACTTAAAACAAAAACTTCACAACTCTCCTTTTAAGAGAGAGTCAAAATTTTTAGAGTTACTGAGACCATGTATCATTTGAAAAGCATACTGACTGAAGTCAATATGTGTCCATGTTTTGAGTGAATAATATTCTATTGACATGCATAATTCTCTAGGTTTAATGCCAGTTATAAATTTGTCTCAATAGAATGCATTGCAATGAGTCAGTGGTTCTCAATCAAGGACTATTTTGCTGCCCTAGAATATATTTGCCTCCCAGGAGACATTTTTGTTTGTTTCACTTTGTTGGGAGAGGCTGATACTAACATCTAGGAGCCAAGGATATTATAATGCACAGTAAAGCCCACATACCAAAGAATTATACAGCCTATAATGCAAATAGTGCAGAAGTTGGGAAACCCTAAAATAGACTATTTCATGAGCATATAATTTAATTTTATAACTCAAAACATTTAATGATTTAAAAATATTGATTGTTGAATTATAATTAATTCCAGAATACATTTATAATGTTAAAGTCTTATTATATATCCATATTTTTAGTATGTAATGTATGTTGTGAGAATGTTAAAGTCTTATTATATATCCATATTTTTAGTATGTAATGTAGTTATTCACATAGAACCAAATTTGTAGGCTCTCAAAAATAAGGAAACATTGCCTTTATAATAAATAAATCAATGATGAGTGACTCTTCTTCCCTGAGCAGGTGAGGAATTTCCTTACAATTCTAGAAAATATATGCATCTAGCTTAACAAAAATTATTTTATTAATCATTTAAAATTCAACATAATCTCATTCAAGAGGAATGACTACTGAGGAGCAAAAATGGCATTCTTGTTATATTCTCTGTGTATTAGGGAAATAAATACAGGATGTTTACAGAGAACTTTAGAGATTATCATTTAATCCTCATATTTTTTATATGGAGAGAATAATGTAAAGGGGAAGTGTCGATCTACGATTGCACAACTAGTTAGTGGTGAAACAGATCTATTGTTACGTTATACATTGCAATCAAAATGAGGTCATGATTTGATGACTTTGTAAAATTGAATCTGTGTAAATTGAGATGTTATATTGAGATGATTTATAATGAAATTTTCCTCATCTGTGATAGTTTGGAATTGTCCTTCGTGACTGACATGACCTCCTTTGCCATCTAGATGAGATGGAATTTACCACATAATGATTTTTTCCTCCTCTGAAATGTACTTTCTTTGTGCTAATATTACATTCATATTTGAAACATCATTTTCAAATCACAATGTGCCATATATAACATTCTACTTTAAATCATATTATGCTTTTAAAGTTTACAAGTGTGTGTCCATATGTCAGAGAGATTAGGAGGTGAGTCTCTAAAACTTCATTCCTTCCACAAATCCATTAATCTTTTACATTTTTATGGAAAGAGTCTTCTTTCTGTCCTTGAACAAAACTTACATATGGACTTAGTTTTTCTTTTTTACTTCCTTTTTTCCCCACTTATTGTTTAGCTGGTTCCCCTGAGTTTTGTGCCCTCGTATATTAATAGGGCCACATAGCCAAACTAATTTTATTGTTTTAATTTTTACCTCAGATTCAGGACTACTGATGTTGTCTTTAAATTATGATTATAAAATGAATAAAAAAATATATATTTATCTAAGGAAGTTTATACAATAATATACATATATCAGTTTGAAGTAAACTGATTTTTTACAAAAGTTTGACCTAGTTATTAAAAAGGTGCTCTTTAATTATATCGAAAGTATCATTCCAATTTACCACTAGTTGATGTATTCTTAATAATATTATGTTATTTATACTCTCATTGAGGCATTTTAGTAAATTGAAGCTTCATAGATAAGAAGCTTTAACAATATATACTGGCAAAATAAACTTCTATTACATAGTCTCCACTTAGACATGATTCAGTAACTAAAACTTCTTAGCAAACATCTAATATATGTTAATGTTACAGAGACTTAATATGAAGGCCCTACTATTTAAACAGTTGCTTCATCAAAGAATAAATTGCCATATCCTCAGAAGATTGTACTGTTATTTTACAACTGTCTGTTGGTTATAGATAATTTTATAAGACACTTAATTATATAAAACATAATATGTAAAATTGCTCTGATATGATGTCCTGTTTTTAGATAAGTTGTAAGGTATTTCAAAATTGGAACCATATTTAATGTAATTATATACAACAGAGAGTTTTTCAGAATGTCCTAAACATATCTTGAGAGTTAAGGGTGTCAATGTAAAATACTCCTTTCTTTCCCTCTAGAAACAAATGAAAAAATAGATGCAAGAGACAGCCAAGTGTATATGAAAATTGTTATTAAAAACAACATATAGTAAGTTGCTTTAGATTTGTATCTAAAAAAGATTGACTATTATTCTTTCTTTGTTCCACATCATTTCTTTTTCCTATACTTGTAAGTTCCTTGGAACCTCTCACCCCAGGAAAAGGCTGTGTCTACAAAACTACTTAACTTTTCAAGACTACTACTGCCTCTTAGGGGTCAAGGTGGCTAAATATAAAGCAAATAATACCCAGAAATGAAACATTTCAATATTTTAATTCTACAAAGTAAAAAAAAAAAAGAACCAGTGAATGACAGTTTTTTTCTTATTCACCAACAAGAGAAACATAAAGATAAGAAATGTAGCAAGAAGGGGTATTCTAACACAAGTGATTTCATTGAAAATGTGATGTCAGAGAAAGGGAGTGTTCTCATCAATTTAACGGGTTCTAATAAAATGTATTTCACTCAATTCATTGGCTATTTCCTGATAAGATACTTTTATCCTCCTGCCTGTGTCTTAATTTTTTGGAACTTGCCACTAAATAAAAAAAAAAAAAAAGTCAATGATATGCCCTCAGGGATTCTGTAGCTCTACTGTTAAAAAAAAAAAATGAGTATCTACCTGTGATGGATATGGATTATCTGAATGAAAGAAATTACCAAAACACAGAATTGATTATGAGGTAGAAAATATTTACAGGAAAGCACTAATTTTTCTCTCAGTTTAACATTTATAAAAAGAAATAAGATTAGTCTTGATTAAAGATTTATTTTTGTTTGGATCTTAAAATATTTTTATTATTAACTTCTATTATTCAATTATGCTAATTAAAATTGCCATTACAAGGTCCTTTGAGGTTTGTGGAGCTTTACATTTAATTATCTACTGATTCTAACTGAAGTAAATTCATATAGGATATGGAAATTTGCTAATTATATCCTATATACTTTTTTCTCTTAAATTAGTGAGGCTAAATACATAGAGATAAAAAATGTGAGAGGATAAAAATAAATATTTTTGTTTTATTATGAGTAACTTTAGTAGTTACAGTCATTTAAAAAATTTTTATGAGACATAATTATAATGTTAAACCACCTTAAAGAGAAATATTTGATAGGCAGTAATGTAGTAGAATATGGAATTCATGGTTTATATTGATATTTCTCATTCATGCATATTTGATAAAGAGTGTCTATATCCTATTGATAAAGCAGATTAGATAGGACACAAAGAAACAAATTTTAGACTAAGGATATGTGTGTCATTTCAATTGTTTTTAATTTATTATATGTAGTACTTTGATATAAGAAAAGACTGAAGGCACTATGTGTTTCTGTATATCACTGCAAAAGTAAATGTTATCTATAATTTAAGGCATCACCTAATACATTCTACATGACAGACCAAAGGGAAAACAAAAAAACAAGCTAGCCTATTATGATTCTAAACTATAATATCCTAGCATCATGGAGTAATCTCTAACTTAATTTACAAGAGGTAGAAAAAATACAGAAGTAATATCTATGAATTACTTTTTATTCTGGGAGCAATCACAAGACCTTCTTTTGAACACTAGGTATATTTATACTTGTTCAAGTGGTGTTCTTTGCAAGATTTTATGACTAGAGTTTGGGGAGGGGGCGACTTTTATTTTGAATTATAAAAGTAGGTAATAAAATATAAGCATTCATTTTTTCTATAGTTTATATACATTTATGTATATAAATTAAAGAAAATAAATATGTAGGGAGATATAATAGGTGATAGATTCAGTAGTTCTCCATTATTTATGCTTTCACTTTCCAGGATTTGTACCTGAAGTCAACTGTAGCCCAAAAATATTAAATGAAAAATTCCAGAAATAGACAATTTACAAATTTTAAATTGCATGTCATTCTGAGTAGCTTGCTAAAATCTCATGTCATTTTGCTCTGTCCCACCTGGGACATGCTCATTCCTTTCCTCAGTGTATCCAAGCTGTATACACTATCAACAAATTAATCACTTAAAAGACTTCTGGGTTATCAGATCACAGTATCATAGTCAGTACCTTTGTTCAACTAACTTTTATTTTACTTAGCAATGGCTCTAAAGCTATTCATATAACTTTTATTACAATATGTTGTTATAATTGTTCTATTTCATTATTAGTTATTATTGTTAATATCTTACTATGCCTAATTTACAAATTAAACTCTACCATAAGTATGTATATATGTGTGTATGTATGTATGTATTATGTATGTATTATGTATGTATAGAAAAAATATATATATATAATTTGGTACTATCTGCAGTTTCAGGTGTCCCTGGGTTGTCCTGAGGGATAAAAAAAAAAAAAAAAAAAAAAAGAAAGGAAAGACTACTGGATATAAATATGGATGTTGATAGAATAAATTTATATTATTTTCTTTTACATATATATGTGATAGATAAACAAATATATTCAGAAGTTAAACTTTTGCTAATGAAAGCTCCATATGATTCCCAGGAGAAATAGTATTAAATGGTTTGAGAGCATCCATCATCACTATTCTCTCTCTCACTCTCCTCTCTTTCCACCCGACTCCCCACCCCTTGGTAAGGATCTCTCTGTCATGCTTCTTCTCAAGACAGTAAAGGCTCTGACCACGCTAAACAAGTGTGGGTTGACAAGGCCATGACCTTGTTAGAAAATTCTCCATCTAAAATCTCCAAAGACCTGAATACCAACATTGAATTTGCCTCAGTCTGTCCTCTCTGATTTCTGCCAGCACATTACTCGGGAGCTCTCTGTCAAATTTGGTGTCGCTGATAATATACTACTAGTCTGTTAGACTTTTATATAAAGTACAAATTCTCCAGGAAACTTTTAAAAATGAAAAAAGTATAGAGAGTGTAGGGAGTAAGTTTTTGTTGTACAGCAATACATTTACTCTGTAAAGCACTGCATTTACCTATGCTTATGCTCTTTACTTCTATATTAACCTCATCTAATTTATGTTAATTTCTGCTAAAAATGACAATAGAAGCAGAAAATTATAGAGTCACATAGAGTATTTGCTTTACTATTACTCCACCTACTGGAATTGCCCTTTACTGACCATAAATCCTAGAACAGAGACTTGAGCAAATCTGTGGGGGAAAAAAAGGGAATTGGAATTATGTATATGTACTGACAAATTGTTTTATTAATAATGATTTATTTAATAAGCTAATAATTTGAAATGAATGAGTAATTTTATTGGAGCATGAGTTGAGACACTTCAGTAACAGGATACATTGTCTTACTCCATTATTTTAATGTTCTTCCAGCTTCAGAGTCCTAACTACATATGTAAAAACAGTGTTATTTTGATGTCAAAATACTGTACTGTACATTATTACAGTATGTATCATTTACTTTTCAATTAGTCATGCATGCCTTATAAAAATAAAATGGAGGTAAAATGTAGGTTCTCTGAGGTTTGAGAAATGTATTCAAACAAAACTATTTTAAAGGAACACTGAAATATATTGCTCAGTGCAGTCTAACATATCAAGGTAATTAAAATAACTTTTATTACAAATACAATAAAGAAAACTTTGAGTTACTTCAAATTATACATTCTAAATTAAGAGGTTTTCCAGACCATTTAGATCAGAACATGGGAATCCACTATGTATAAATATATTTACTTTTATTTTTAGAAATATTTTACCTTATTTTCAAGGAGTACCTAAAGAATATAATATAATTTTATTGCATTTAATTAGAATTCAATTAGAACTAGAATTGCATGTGATATTTGTATAGAATACCTAATTAAACAGGTAATATGTCTATGGCTATACATATCTTTTAATTGTTATCTTAAAATAACATACTGACTTAAAAATATTTCGGGATATTGTCAGTTATTAGGCTCACTATACTTTGTCTTATTTTTAACTGACTCAAAATAATCTAAATTTATTTTTGAAGTGAATTTGAAAGTGACTTTCTTTTATGATAATGTGAAACAAATTGACTGATACTAAACTAATGCTAAAATGTATGTGTGCATTTATAAATATAAACAAATATAATATGTTAGGGACATAATCAATCTTGGCATTTACATTACTTTTTCTTGAATGTACATAAATAAAAATGTTAGGGCAAACAACTTTAATCAACATCTAAAGTGGTTTTAGTCATCTTTTAGCATATTCCATTAACCAATGACAATGTAGAGGCTGTTAATTATGTCATCCATAATTATTATATAATAAACCTTAGATTAAATACTTCTATTATTATGTTTTAAAAAGTCAAATATTTTAAATTAGTCATAGACAAATTTAAAATACAATTTTTTTGTGCAGTCATTCACAGCTATCACTGGAACTTGGCAAAAATCAGATGATCTTATATTGTTTTTGATAGAAAATACCCTTTTCTGAGCACAAAATAAAATAAAATTCTTTTCCTCTGTAGCACAATAAAAGCATGTTCTAGAAACAAGTGAATCAACACAGCTGGTTGCTAGCATTATGATTAGGGATGCATTAGTTTGGATAAAATAAGAATTGACCTAAATCTTTTTCCAAAGCTTGAACTGAAGTGACCTTGAAATAAGTAAACTACTTTGCCAATTTTTTTTCCCTTTTTATAATGAAAAATTAGGAAGATTCTATTTCTTGTTTACCTTAAAGAAGTTCTAAAAAAATAAATGACGAAACATACAAGTATGCAACAAAACATATGCCAAATTTTAATAACCCAAATTTAAAGCCCCTCAAGTAAATATTTGAAGTTTTAATTTGTTTACCAATAGAACACACAAAAATAAATTTTTAATTTTCCACAAGATTTTTTGAGGAATGTTTTATTGCATATCAGTGTTCATTTTGAGTTGTTTCATGTTTTTGTAATCATTATAACTCTGTTCTGATGGGTTGTATTATAAATAGACTGAATAAATATGTAGCTACCTATTCTGCAATATGGGTTACAGTATTAATGAAAGGGAATACATTTCAAGAATGAACATGACTGTCAGAAATTGATTTGCCAAAAGTAGAACTAATATTAGAGTTACAGATAAGCACTCTAGAGAAATCATAAGTCCCAAATGTCCTTACATTCTTATTAAAATTCAGATATTATTATTAGTGTTTTAATACTGACACTGACATTGCATTTTTCTTAAGCTGGAGCTCAATAATCATAAAATACGTCATGCAATTTAATGTTTTTCTATATCCTCTCTGACATCTCAGAGCAGAGTCACACGACTTAAGGCCAATCAGCAGTTATTGAAAATGCACTCTTTAGAAAGTGAATATAGAGAACCTCAAAGGAGCATATTACTCACCAGAAAGCAGCAGGCTGAAAACACATAACACCTTTTCCTTTTATGTGAGAGGTGACCAGCAGTGTCATAAAAGGGAGATCAAAGAAATGAGAAGGAAAAACCCAGTCTAATGAAAGAAAACTAAGAAAGTGGGAAGTTTGGGAATTGACGAAACAAAGAGACTAAGAAGGAAAAAACAAAGGGAGAGGAGAAATGTGAAGGACAGAGAAAGAGAAGAAAGAAAACAGGTGGAAAGGTGATAAGAAGAAAGAAAAGAGTGGGGTGAAAAGTAATGAGTAAAAAGCCAAAAATAAGGGAGGAGAAAGAGCAAGTGAAGATAAGTGAGAAGAAATCAGAAGAGGGAAAAAGAACATGGTCATGCTTTCTCTCTAACTTCCTCTATTTTTTATTAATATCTGTTGAAGTCTAAGCAATAGGCCTGCTTTGAGAGAGGCTTTGCTCTCGCTCACAATCCAGGTCCCAAGCAAGTAGGGCAGGCCCACCCTCAGAACTCCCTTCACCAGCACATGGACACAGAGACAGGTCACTGTGTGGAGATGCTTTCAACATTCTCTTTAGACTTATAGCATTCTTTTTCTTGTGTGAATAATAAAACTCAAACTTAGTTACAAGTAAATTAAAAATAATAGGCTTTGTAAATACTATGTAACAAACATTAACTCAAGTGCTATATTTCAGAAGAAAATGTCTTTTTTTTTTTCTGAAAGGAGCCTTATCCTAAGGCTTCTTAGTAGTCTTCAGTCTTTTAGAAAAAATTCATTAATTAATCTGCCTTTCTTAAAACTTATCATCAGATTGCTTGGAACTTATTCTACTGTGATATCATGATATAATGAGAAATATATATAGCTTGGTCTTTTTTCAGGCTCCTAGCCAAAGTTCCAAAAATGCTTGCAATTTTCTAAGTAATCTTTAAGTGTAATTTTTTTTTAATTTCATAAGAGCAATGGGAGTATCTTTTGTTATAATATTTGTTTTTTGTCATTAGTGTCTGAAACAGCTCAAAAACAAGAGATGATATGAGCACCTTTTGTTACTCATGACAAATTTCTTTTAAACACACCTGACTTTATGCTAATAAAATAACTTAAATGTAAATAATCAACATATATTTTATAGAATGAATAATAGTTGCTTAAATTTAATCTGTTAAAAATATGAATTAAAACTAGATTTATCTGAGCATAATCTTTTGAGTTCAACATGGCACACGGTATTTTGAACTATATAAAACAATTACTAATGTTAGCATTGAGCTGATTGAGAAGGAAAAGTTTTAGTGGTGAGACGCCCAGTTGGAAGAATGCATGAGGGGCTGACATAGGAATGAAATTGTAGGCAGGCACCAACATTATTGCAGGGAGCACATTTCTATTGCTGGAAACATGCTTCTGCTCTAGCCCCTGCTTCTGCTCCCCAGGGGACCGCATTGGCTCCACATATATCAGAATACAATTGTGGCATTCTGCCACACATGCGTGGCACAATAATTTGAATCATGTTTACATGAGCTGGGCTCAGGCACCCTACTACACTAATGTAACATTTTAAATCCAGAGGTCCTACTCCTAAGCATGAGCCTGGATCAGAGCCAGACCTAGGACCAGCCAGGTCTGGGACCCACAACTAATACATACCACATAGCAATATATTTGTTCTTTAAAGGTAAGAGTGAAACTTTTCATTTTCTTTTTTTAGATTCTTCGTAATAATGAGAGCAAACAGTAGTTTTTGTCTTTCTCTGACTTATTTCTCTTAACAGAATACCTTCAAGATTTATCCACATTGTTGTAAATGTCAAGATTTTACTATTTTTTATGGCTGAATATATTTGTTTATATGTATGTATGTGTGTGTATATAACATTTTTTATTCATCTTTGAACACTTAAGTTATTTTTCTATCTTAGCTATTGTAAATAATGCTGCAATAAACATGGGGATGCATATATCTTTTCTAGTCAGTGTTTTTGTTTTCTTTGGATAAATGGATCTTTTCTATATTGAGTCACAATTAATCTTTTGTTACCTGCAAATTAAAATAATTCAAGGTGGTGTCAATATGATTTTATTTATTTATTATTTATTATGGTGATATTAGTTAATGAAATTCAATGTTTCAAGTTTATAATTCAATAATAAGTCATATACATATGTATATATAGTATTGTGTGTTCACCATCCATAGATTTCTTTCTGTCACTACATATTTGACCCCTTCTATCCCATCTACTTCATCTTTACCCCTCCTACCCTCTGGTAACCATGGTCTATTGTCCATGTCAATGAGTCTCTATCCTGTTTGTTTGTTGTTTTTAGACTTATATCTCACATATAAGTAATATTATGTGATTTTCAACTTTTTCTGTCTGGCTTATTTTGCTTAGCATGATTATCTTGAGGTCTATCCATGTTGTCGCAAATGGCAATATTTCATCTTTTCTTATGGCTAAGTAATATTTCATTGTATATATGTACCACTGCTTCTTTAGCCAATTCTCTATTGAAGGACACTTTGTTTGCTTCCATGTCCTCGCCACTGTGAATAATGCTACTGTGAACATTAGTGTGCAAATTATCTTCTCAGATATATGTTTTCAAGTCTTTGGGGTAAATACCCAGTAGAGGAGTTACTGGGTCATGTGGTAGATCAATTCTTAGTTTTTTGAGGAATTTTTATACTGTTTTTCTTAATGGATGTACCAATGTATAGTCCCACCAGTAGTGTATGAGGGTTCCTTTTTCTCTTTTCTTCTTCAACTTATTACTTGTCCTGTTAACAATAGCTATTTTAAGAAGTGTGAGATGATATCTCATTGTGGTTTTGATTTGAATTTTCCTAATAGCTAGCAATGCTGAGCATCCTTTCATATGTTTGTTTGCCATTTGTATGCCTTCTTGAGAGAAGCGTCTGTTCCTCTGCCCATTTTTTAATTGGATTATTTGATTTTGTTGTTACTGCGTTATATGAGTTTTTAATATATTTTGGATATTAGGCCCTTATCAGAGGCATTGCTTGCAAATATATTTTTTTATTCAGATGGTTGTCTCTTTACCTTGTTCTAAATAATAAATTCCTTTGTCAGTTCTTGGTTATAGGACAGATCATTCAGATAGTCTAAATATAGTGAGTGTTCTAGATGCTATTCAAATGAAAACAGAGTATGTTTAAATATGACAAAACCTGTGAATTCTCTGTGATTTAGGTTATAGATGACCCTGTTTGAGAAACGTTGCTGTTGCCACATTAGAATGTTTCTGTGATATAAACAAAATAATAGGAAATCATTTGAAGTCTCTGAGGATATACAAGTCAGCTTTAGGTTTTAAGAGAAGTGCCTGTGAATGTAGATAGAAGTTTAAGTGTGTAGGAATTATGATTCTAGACTCATGAGATTTTTGATGGAAAAACACAATAGAACTTAAATATTTTTATTCACTATGAGAATGTAAACATGGTTAAACATTATTATTCAAACCATTTTTATCTTTTTTAAATTACCTTAAAAATGACTTAAGAGTTGTATAGAAAATCAATTCCATTACTTTATGATACTTAACTTTTGCTACTAAATTATACTCAAAGATAAAATTGCTTTATCACTGAGCATTCTCAGCAGAGTGGTAAAGTTTGAATAGTCCTTTGGCCTGCCTAGGGGTACTACAGTTGATCTTTAAACAATATGGTTTTGAACTGCATGGGTCCACTTATACCTGTTTTTTTTTTTTTTTCCAAAAAAGAGTTTACCGTTTGTATCTGCTAGTTTCACATTTATAAATTTAACCAAGTGTGGATCAAAAATAATATTTTGCATTCCCAACTGTGGTTTTTCCAACCATCGATTCCAAACCATGCACTAAAAATACTGCTTTTGATCTGCAGTTGGTTAAATTCATGGATGTGAAGGGTTAACTGTAGTTAAGATTTTGGGGAGTCAAAAGCTATATGCAAAAAATGTTATATGCAGATTTTCAACTGTGTGGGGGGTCAACACCCATAACCCCTGAATTTCAAGAAAAACTGTATCGTTTTCTATCAGCAGTTGGTTGACCCACATTTATTTATTGAAAAAATGTTTATCAAAAACCTATTTACAAACATATTTTAGATATTGAGCATAAAATGATGGAAAAGTCCTGATATAATAAAAGGTATTTTTTTTGCAGATTATAGTCAATAAAGAAATATGCAGATAAATAATTTTAATATTTTAGATGGTGATAAGAGCTTTGGAAAAAGGTAAAGCAGAAGAGGACAAGTAGTGCCAGAGTAGGGGACAGTGTTAAATAGAGTTACCAAGGAAGTTGTCACTCAGAAGGTAGAATTTACACAAACTGCTAAAATAGGTAAGAAAACAAGCATTTATATGCCTATGTAGTGGGAAAGTATTCCAGGCATAAGAAAAAGAAAGTGCAAAGGCGCTTAGGCAGGAATTTGTCTAGTATGTTCAATAAGTAATAGGGCATGTACTGAATAAGAGGGAGAATAGTAGGTGATGAGGTCAGAAAAAGTAATAAAAAGGAAAACAGATTATGTAGGGCCTCCTGGGTCATCATAAAGACCTTTGTTTTTACTGTAAGTGAGATGGGAAGCCATTGGAGGATTTGGGGCTGAGAAATAACATGATCTAACTTACTTTTGAAGAACATACTGAACTGTTGGAGCATATGCAGTAGGGGAATAAAGATGAAAAGAAAGACATGTAGGAAGCTATTGCAATAATCCAGATAATAAAAATGGTGTTAAATCAAGATGTTCATGGTAGATAGTGTGAAATGGTCAGTATCTAAACAGAGTTGAAAGTAGACACAATAGCAGTTACTATTGTACTAGACTGGCTGTTGGATGTGACAGCAGGTTTTTAATCAATTACTTAGAAAGATCTAGTTGCCATTTATTGAAATAATAAAAACTGAAATGGTAATTGCAGTGTTTTGTAAGGAGTTCAGAAGAGAAGTCTAGACTAGTGTTGTATGTCTGGGAGCTGTCAGCACAGGAATGGGTCTTAAGTCAATGGGACTGAATTATATTACCAAGAAAGTGAGTGAAGATAGAGAAGAGAAGAAACAGGCACTAATCCCTAAGGCCTTCCAAACTGGAAGAAAATGAAGAAAGACAGCAAGAAGGATTCTGAGAGGAAGACATATTCGGTAAGGTAGGTAGAAACTAGGAAAATGATCTGGAAGCAAAGTCAAGAACATGTCAAAAGAGGCCAAGTCAAATGAGAATTGAGAATTAATTTACCACTGGCAGTTGATTTTGATAAGAGCAATCTTAAAAGAAATCTTGAGTGAATCTGGGGGTAATAGGCTGAATGCAGTAAGCTTAAGAGAAAATAAGAGGAGGGAAATATAGAAGTAATCAGGGAATTAAACGTTGATATGTAAAAGCAGAGAAGGGAAAGAAGGTATTGCCATAAGGAGATATGGAGCCATGAAGTTTGTATGTTGATTTTATTTTATTTTTTTAAAGATGGGAGTAATTACCATTAGAAATGCTGTGTCTGTGTGTAGATGAAAAAGAATGCAATGCATCTGAAGAATATTTATCTTAGAACACAAGTCAGCTATAATAAAAGAAGGAAAGAAACATGGAGCAGGTGGAGTGCTTGCAGATGGTAGAAATTCTTTCTTGATTGTCACCCTTCCTTTTTTTTTTCAAATAGCAAACAAGGTTATCAACTGGGAGTGAGGATCAAGGAGATAAAGATCTGAAGAAAAAAAGAAAAAAATAGCTTTTTTGGAGTATGAGGTATTGACGAATTTAGGGAAATGCATTTTGATTTCTTGGCATCAGAAAAGAACACACTTGATGTTAATGATTATGAACTTAAAGTGAGACAAGCCACCAGGGATGACAGTTTCTCTCTAGCTGTGTACAGATATATGGGTATAGGGGTGGAATAAACAGTGACTTAGAGATGAGGTTTTGATAAGTGAGTATGGCAAATAATGATAGAAGCAGGGAATTAAAGGTTGGTGATCAATTTCCCATGTATAAAAATAATTCATTTAGTGATATTTTATTAAAATATTATTCTTTAAATAATATTGGTGGTTAAAAGGCAACAGTGCAAAGGTGTATAAGATAGTAAAAGCAAATTCACATAAAAACCCACTTCATTCCATGTCTCAGAGGTAGCTACTATAAATAGTTTTGTGTCTATCTTCCTAGACATTTTCTATGAATACATAAACAGATAGACTTTTAAAAACCAAATATTGCTTCACACTAGTCATCTGGTTCTGGTACTTACTTTTTTTCACTCAACAATATATCACAGGCACACATCCATACTGGTTCTTAGAGATCTTTCTCATTCCACAACTACATAATATGCTATTATATTACTGGGACATAATTTATTTAAATAATCACTTTTTGATTTAGGTTGTTTCCAGCTTTTGCTATTATGGAAACACAGAATGAACATCCTTCCCCACTATTTATTGGTTCTTGAATTATTCTTCTAATGTAAATTGCTAGAGGAAGGATTGCATAGTTTAAAAGTGTGTACTATTTCATAATTTCTACTAAATGATAGCCACAAAGAACATAATAATTTATTCCTCTTTTAAGTTCTCAACACAAGATATGATAATTTAAGTATATACTTATTAAATTATGAAGAGTTTGAGTATTACTTTTCATTTTACATTTTAAAAACAGAAACATTTTAAATATACAAAAATTATATACAAACATGTAGATACTAATGATATTAAAACTGTTTTATGATGTAGCCATTGTTAACAGGTCTCATTTCATTTGAGAAATAGACTTTCTATTTAAATCACAATTATCTCTCTATATTTTCTTCTTTTACCCATCATAGGTAAATATCCCAAATATTTTTTTTCTGTTTACTATATTCTATATTTTATAGTTATCTTTTTGTTTTCCTTCTTCACTATTATATAAATACCATTAGGAGGAGGATTCACTTTGAATCCTCAAGAAAGAAAGAGGATGGCATATTATAGCTTCCCAAAAATAACTGTCAAATAAAAAATATATGGATTAATAGAGATATGTATTCTCACTCATGTTACTGTTTTTTTACCAGAAATATAAATATGCATAAGATGTTATGTATATTCTAAAAATTAATATAAATGTAATTATGCTACGTGTTCTTTTACAAATTGATTTTTGACTCAATATTTTGCTTTTGAGACCTAGTGATATAAATACTTTTTGATCTAATTCATTTATATAAATTTTGTATATTATTCATTCTTATTGGAATAATTTATTCACTCTCTTATTAAGGGCAATTAGGTTATTTTCATTAAGGTTATTAGTCATTTTTTTACTGTATAAGCAATTGTTATAAATAAGAAAAGTTGCCAAGCCATAAGGTGTGTGTGTATATTTTTAAAATTATACTAGTATTGCTAGATTTTTAAAAAAAATTCGTTTGTTTGTTTGTTTGTTTATTGTGACATTGGTTAACAAAATCCAATGTTTCACCTACACATTTTAACAGTAAGGCATATATATATATTTACACTGTATGTTCACTTCCCATAGATTTCTTTCTGTCACCACATATTTGACCCCCTTTACTCTGTCTACCTCCTCCATTCCCCCTCCTCTTTATCTTTTGGTAACCACTGGTCTATAGTCTGTGTCCATGAGTCTCTGTTTGTTAGATGATTATATCAACTTACACCCCTCTTGAATTTCTGCTTCTTTACACCTTCACTAACTCTTATTCAAACTAATTTAAACTATTGACAGTGAGATTGTACATAATGATTATTGTTTTGTTATACTTTAGCCTAATTAACAATAAGATTGATAATCTTTCAAATTTGTGTAGGCCATTTGGATACCCTCCTCTTTTTAGGGACCTATTTATATTCTCACAATTATTTTATTTTCCTTATTGGGTAGAAATATATCACATATAGTAAATATACATATATTTTAGATACTAATTCACTATTCATAAGTAAATTTAAAGTAGTCTTTATTGGTAATATCACTTTTGGTGCATAATTATTCATTGTTTTTACAATTTTATCATTTTTTAATCGATCTTTACTTATACCAGACATAAAGTTCTGTTTTGAATTCCTCTAACAGTTTTTTGTGTTTGATTTAAAAAAATTAGTTTTGATAAAAATAATTTCTTTTTTTTATGGACAGAATAAAGTAGGGATCCAACTTCTTCTTTCTTATAGCCATTTGTCTCAGAATTCTTACTGGTGGCTCTGTTCTTTCTTATATAGTTTGAAATACTCATGACATCATACACAAACCACCATATATTACTGTATAAATTATCTATTGCAGCAGTAACAACTTGTCACACATTTAGTGGTTTTAAAGAATGTGAATTTATCATCTCATAGTACTAGAGGTCAGAAATCCCAAATTAGTTTCAAATCAAGGGGATGACAGGCCAGTTCCTTCTGGAAGCTCTGAGGAAAAAAATCTCTTTTCTTGTCTTTTTCAGCTTCTGTGACTGCCTGTATTTTTTGGCTCATGGTCCCTTCCTCTGTCTTCAGAGTTCATCACTCCAAACTATGCTTTCATCATCATGCCACCATCTTCCCCTGCCCTGTTTTGTACTTAAGTATCCCTCTGCCTCTCTCTTATAAAGAGCCTTGTGATTATATCTAGGGCCTACCTGAATAATCTAGGAATCATTTCCCCATTTCAAGACCCTTTTTGCCATAAAAGGTAACATTTATAGGTTTTAGATGTTAGGACTTTGATATCTTTGGGGCTATTTTTCAACTTACCACATTTACTTTAATAATGTATTTTTATTTAATAAAAAAGGAATATTAAATATTATAAAATAGTTTTTCTTCATATGTTGAGAAAATATTTCTCTTATTCTTAAAGATTTTAAACTTTTTATAATCTTTAAAGTTTTACAGTATTTAAATAATTTTAACTTAGTGAAGATTTGCTGATATTTTTATTTAAATTGTATTTTTTTTAACTTTTACACAGATTTTTAAGTGAAAGTCACCTGTAACTTTTCTATGTCCTTATCTAGTTTTTATATCAAAGTTACAATTATTTGGGTGTATTTCCTTTCCCCTCCCTAATGTCAGTTTAAATAAGACATATAGATGTTCCTAAAATTCTTTAAGATACTTTTTAATAAAATGACTGGATCTAGATATTTTTGGAATGTATACTGTGGGAGGTGGATAAGGAATGGTGAAGAATTTTATCTGATTCAATTTTCTTAATGGAATGTGACTATTCAAATTTTAAATTACTTATTAAGTAGTAGAAATTATATTTTGTCAAGCAAGTTGTTGATTTACATTGATTTCTTAGATTGAGAATTTTCAGACAATGCAAATTATTATAAAGGTTTATCCAACACCTGTGAGTTGTAGTGACAGTCACAAATCTTCAAATTTCCAACAAAAAGGTAAAAGGTTCTTTGATATTTCCCTCCCTTATGGGTGTATTTACTTTCTAATACAGCCATTCACTGATTTAGAAGCTCTTTAGAGTTGGCCACATTTCTAATTCTTGACCTTTTACAAATTTACAACCTATTCATCTGTCCTTGTGGAGTTAAAAAGCCATACACTATTTTACCAAAATAATATATTCTTCCCTAGGTAATGACAGCATCTGCTTACATTCTTACTATTCCATTTTTTGTTTCAATTCTATTTCTCTTTCCTTTTTTATTTTTTTCCTCTCCCCCCTCTTTTCTTCTTTCTTATGAATTAAGTTATAAGTCTATAATAACTTTATCTTTAATTTCAGGATGTTTTGCATGGGCAATATTTTTGCAAAGTGATTCCTATTCAAAAGTCAGAAAAGTGTATTTTAAATATATATTTTTAGAATCTCTCTTTTTTATTTAAACTTTTATTAATACTGGCCTCATTTTTATTGATTTTAAGAACATTTGGTACCTTGAGGACACTAGCCATTTATCTCTCATATTGTTCTCCATGTATTTTATCCAATTTGTTGTTAGTTTTAAAATTGTTTATATTTTGTTAACAGTTATATAGTCTAAAATATGTCAACTGCATTTTCTCTATACATCTTTTGAGTTTTCTCTCATGATTATAAAAATTTTCCCTATTGTCAAATAAACAAACTTAATTCTAGCTCTTTTACGTTATTAATGCATATTTAAATATTTAATCATATGGAATTTACATTAGCTCAAGGAGTAAGTTTGGTCTCCAGGTTTATTTTGTCACAAATAATTAGGCAGTTATCCCCAAATTAATTTTAAGTAATTTGTCTTTTACCCATTCAACATATTCATTTTACAGATGAAGACACTCAACCAGAGTGTGACTCTCTTAATATTGTAGGTAATTAATAGTTAAAATGAGAATTAAATTGAGATCTCTATAAATAAAAAAATTCAGTTTTCTGACTACTTAACTCTTCTATGATTCCTGCTAGCATAGTAAAAAATATTTTGTTATTCATAGCACTCTTGAATACCAATTTTTTGTTGTTGTTGCTGTTAAAGGCATTTAAGTTTCTTCTGTTAAGCACCAATACTGGTGCAGAATGTTTAAGTGTGCATTGTGTGTGTGTATATGTACATGTGTATAAATTCTCTGAATAAAAACATAATAAAATTAATAAGAAAAACACCATCATTGAGTATCAACAGAATAATGGCCACACTAAAATGAGCAAACTATAATGAAGCGAACATTAAAAAGATATGAAACACGTAAGGAAAATTTAACCGGTGTGTGTTTGTTCAAACACGAACTATATGTAGAGAATCAGCTTTTAAAAATTAGTTTACAGTAATGGGATGTGAAAGTTCAACTAATTATTTTTCTATACATACTCAAATATGTATGTACCCTGATTTAAATAAATATTTTTTTCTTTTATTAATTGGTTAAAATTATGACAGTACTCCTGAAAACAAATGTAGGAAACACTCAGATATGTAAACAGGAATACGAAAAGTTGTGCTCAATAAATAATTATTGAATGAAAGCAAATTAAATCTGTGTGAATGGGTATGTAAATATGCTACTGTGTATCAATCAATTAGCATGTATTTGAGTTATTAAGGAATTATAAAACTTTGTTTCTGTTCTTAAATAATTTAATATTTGGGAACATAATATATGGATACACAGAGATCATTAAAAACAAACATATTATGATGCAAATGTGTGAGAAAGAAGATGAAGCTACAGA
The DNA here is from genome assembly GCA_004027375.1 of Macroglossus sobrinus. NCBI lineage: Eukaryota > Metazoa > Chordata > Mammalia > Chiroptera > Pteropodidae > Macroglossus > Macroglossus sobrinus. The sequence goes on from PVKZ01003462.1 coordinate 86,430, forward strand.
TGTTGAGAGAAGGGAGGATGATATGGTCAAAAATTTATAAAGTAAAATTGAGATCTGAATAATTTTTCTGTGTCCTTTACACAACTTTATACCTAAGTTGATGTGTGGCTCAGTTAATTTAAAACATTATATTTGTTTCCATAAGGAAGATATATATATATATATATATAGTTAAAAATAAGTATTATGGTCAAGTTTTACCTCATTATAATAGAATAATAAATTAACATTAGGTAGTCTGTTAAGCTTATTATTTTAACCAAAAAATAATGATGAACCCATTTATTTCACTTATTTTAATTATCAAAAATATAAATATGCTTTGGTGAATTAATATGTAATAAAGTTTAGAGTTCTTGCCTTAAACACCAGAATTATTTGATGGTGCAGTTTGGTAGAATCTCTTTCCATATATTTTATTTTAAATGAAAAGGTACAATGTAGTGTTATGCAACAAATACATAAGATTGGGGAATGGGGGACTAAAGGTTCAGGTTTCATTTCTAGGACTTTAACTTTCTTGCTGGGTCATTTCTAGCATACTACCTAAGTTTCCTAAGCTTTAGCATCCTGAATTGTAAATATGAAAAATGATAATTACACCAACTTTTTGGATTTTTATGAGAATCAATTTTAGAATTTGTAATTGAATTTACACATCTCTAATCTGTAAACAGGGTATCACGAGCCTACTGTTCTCTTTGTGTTGCCTCAGCATGTGTAGATGCCAGAGGAGCAGTTAGCCCTTTGAGAATCAGTGGTACTGGGTCCTGGGATTTTCTATTTTATACAAGGTGAAGCCTAGATATTATTTCAGGGCATAGTGGACAAAGATCCAGTAAAGAAGTTTCAATTTTCAAAGCTACTCCTTAGTATATGGATAGAGACAAAGGGAAAAAAAATATCCTGAAATGTCAGTAATGTTTTCAAAGGGAACAACAATATAAAATAACAAAGTTTGTGGGCCTCCATTTAAGCACATACAGGCTCAAATTAAAAAGGAAAACACGAAATTGATCTTTATGGAAGAAAAATTAAAATGAGGCAAAATTTAGAGCAAAATAGAAATGGAAATGCCAGAAGCATTCTTAAGGCAGTCAAATTGCAAAGTGCCTATTACTTAACTGCTATTATGATACAAGACTCGGTACAGTATTGATTTTCTGTAAAGAAGCCTCTATTTTTTTAAGGGGAAGTAAATGGTATTTTCACACTTTAAGACTAAGGACATAAATTTAGGGTATATTCTTAATGGAAGTATTTTTTATAAGATTGAAAATATAAAGAGATCCATCCTGTCTAATTTCTTATAATGCTACACCAGCCAAAGGCTTTATGCTTTGCAACTCAAACACAAAGGCCATTTTTAGCATAAACATACTTTATTTATAATGGGAATTATTATGGTAGAGTATTAAAGTATTAAGTATAGCTTAAATAAATAACTTCTTGAAATTATCACTTTCAATCATATTTAAAAAATTATTACTTCATATGTGTTCTATACAGGAGTTTCAGCTGGGATTCATGTTTCCCATGCCTTTATGCCTTGCTAACAGCTTTTGTTTTTCCAGTAACACTTTGGGTAAGACTTCTGCTGCTTGAAAATAAGACCTAATTCTGCCACTTTGTATGCTTTTCTGACCCATATATATTTTGTATGACTGTCACTGGTGCTAACTGCCAGAATTATCATGTAATAATATAAAAATATTACAGTATTTATCCTACTTATAAATGTCATATCAGCAATCAAACTGTTCATATATTTTATTGAAACACGTTGTTTCTTTCTACACCACTGCTTGCTAATAACAAGAGATGAGACTATCTGAAGATTTTCAGAGCAATTTAGCACAAAGTGTGGCTATGAATAAAATGATATTTCTAGGCTGATTCTTAAAAAGATAATGAAAAGTCTTCAAATAAAAGGCAAAATATTCATTACCCTTTTTTGAAGTTTTCTACAATGTTACCATGGATGATACATATAAACACCTTTTTTTTCCTCTTGCTTTTCTTTACTCGTCTATAAAATGTATGAATAATTAAAATATTGTCTTGTCGTTGAGGTTTTCTTTGGCCAGTGATATCTTCTTTGATCATTTTATGTAATAATATAACCACTTTAACACTTGTTAATTCCTTTCCTGCTTTATTTTTCTCCTAAATCTCATCATCAAATACCACATTCTATAATTGGTTTAATAACTGTGTTTGTTATATTTTCCCCCCACTCTAAAGTCAGTTTCATAAGGAAAAATAGCTTTGTTTTGTTTGTTAAATGTTTATCTCTGTTCCAGTATTTGTCAAATTGTAACCACTAATCCTTGCTTTTTTAATAAATGAAAAAGAAGGTATAGTTAGAATACTAGAAAGAGTAGGCACTACGGTTAAGAAAATACAATTTTTAATATTTACTTACTATATTTACCTGTATATAGTTGTGTGAGTTTTGATAAATGTATAGTCACTTAACCATCACCATAATAAAGATACAAAATTACTACATTGACTCAGATTGTTTCCTTGTGTTGCTTCTTTTAGTCAATCACTCTCTATATTCTTAATTCCAAACAACCACAGAATTGTTTTCTATTTTTATAATCATACCTTTTCCAGATTGGTATAAAAATGGAATGATATGATTTGTAGTCTTTTTACTCAAGTGTATTTAACTTATTATACATTTGTGGTTTATCCATGTTGTTGATTTTATCATTAGTTCATTCTTTTTTTATTGTTGAGTAGTGTTTCATTATATAGATGTGCCATAGTTTATTTATTTTTTTTTACTAACTGAAAAAACTACATTATATCCAGTTTTTTACAATTAAAAATAAAATTGCTATAAATATTCATAAGCAGGTTATTTTGGGGGGTTAGATAACTATGGTAAAAACCACTGGTCATGTAGTTTGTGTATTCGATAAAACTAAATTATTTTCTAAAGAGAATATGTTATTTTGTGTTTCCACTGCAATAAATGAGAGTTTTAATTGCTCTGCATCTTTATCTATATTTTTACTGTCAGTTTTGATATTGATGTTGCTTATTTTTTATTTTCTATGCTTGTTTTGAAGTTCACTTTATTAATATTTTAGATGAATTACATTTTATTTCATATTCAAGAACATTTTGCCTAAAATGTGCCCATAATCATTTTCTCCTACGTTTATTCCTAAAAGTTTCAGGTTGTACATTTCAAGTAGTCTCCCTTTATCCATGGCTTTGCTTTTTGCAGTTTCAGGTACTTGCAGTCAACTGCAGTGTAAAAATATCAAAGGGAAAATTCTAGAAATAAACAACTCATAGGTTTTAAACTGCACACAGAGTCCTATGATGAAATTTCTCACCCTCCAGATTTGTCCTGCCAAGTACGTGACAAAGAGAGCTCTAATTTTTCGGCGACATTTTTGAAAATACTATGCTTTCACTCTATTTTATTGTTCCACCTTTGTTGAAAATCAATCATACATGTTGAGTCTCTTTCTGAACTCACCATCCTGCTCTATTGATCTATATGTGCATTATTTTGACAATACCAGACTTGTCAAGACTTTACATCTTAAAACTGATAGTGTGAGTTCGTCAACTGTTTTATTTCTTGCCATGTAAATTTTAGAATAATCTTTTTAATACCTACAAAATAATTCTACTGGAATTTTGATTTAAATTGATCAATAGGTCAATTTGAGGAGTATTGATATAATACTATTAAATTTTTCAATTAAGAACTTAGAATATTTCTTGATTTATTAGGTCATTGATTTCCTTTCATCTGTGTCTTGAAGTTTTAATCAGATCCAGCCCATATTATAATAAACTTATAGCTAAGTATTTTATTTTGTTTGCATGCTCTTCTAAATAATTTTTTTTAATGTCGATTTTCAAGTGTTCAGTGCTACTATTTAGAAAAACAACTAATTTTTGTACTATTGATTTTGAATCCTGCATTCTTGGTAAACTCACCTAACAGTTATAGGAGCTTTTTGTCTAGATTCCATGAGATTTTATAGACAATTGTTCATAAATAGAAACTATTTTATATCCTCTTTCCCAAACTCTAGTTTATTAATTTCTTTTTAGTTTCTTGCTGTACTATCTAGGATTTCCACAATGATATTGAATGAGTGCAGTGGCTAATATATTAATTTTTTGATCTTTTTCTTTCTATTTATATTTGAATATTTCTATATTCAGTTTCATTGATCTTCTATCATTTACATTCCAATGTTGAGATCATCCAGCATTTCTTCAAAAATTCAAATATTGTATATTTAATTTCTAAAATTTCTATTTTGATCTTTTTCTGTGATTTTCCTTTCATTGTTATGAACTTTTACCATCTGTTCAAAATATTTATATTTACTTAAATGTTCCTATAAAGTCTTTGTATAATAATCTCATTGTCATGGTAATCTTGGGTTGACATCTTTTTTGTCTTTTCACCTGATGATTCATCAGTTTTTGCTTATTATTTTTCTTTTTCATTTAGTATGTTATTTTGTACTCTGGACATTTTGAATATTATGTTGGGGATTCTGGGCTTAGTCAAATCCTCCAAAGAAAGTTCTTTGTTGTAGTTTTACTTTAGAAAGAAATTAACATGGTTAGGTTTAAAAGATGAGTTTTATTTTATTTTCCACAGGCACTACTTCCAGTGTCAGTGTACCTATAAACTATGTTGTGTATTTGTAATTGCCTGTGAATGAGTCACTCAGAAGATCATCTGGGACTAAAATGTAGTATTTTTAATCTGCAGTTGGTAATCTCCATTTGTGGAGATTGCTTTAAATTATACCTGGATTTTTGACTGTGTAGGGAGCAGCATCCCTGACTTCTCATGTTGTTCAAGAGTCAACTATATTTTGTTGTTGGTTTATATTATACCTCAGTTCTCAAATCCTTTGCTATATTAGTCATTGACCTCAGAGATGATCTCAGAGCCATGTATTGAGTCATCATACACAGAATAGGGCAATTTGCTTCTCTAGTACTCATTTCTTTAATATTTCCTCCAGAATTTCTAGTTCTCAGGGATTTCATTTCTCACCTCCTCTGGATGAAAAAAAAAATAGTTTCTCTCAGAATTATATTCCCTGTGTTATCACACATTTCCACAGACCTCAGTCCATCTTTGAGGTGAGATGTCAAATAATTAGAGGATAAAATAGCTGTGATTTTTTACATACACTCTAGAACATAGGGTTTTTTTCTGGTTAAAGAGGAGTGTTTTTTCTCTTTAGAATTTTCAGGAGCCTATGCTATTGTCAGTACCATAAGAGTACAACTCCATAACTAAGGCTGACTTGAGAGCAGGAGTGAGAGAAGAAAAATTAAAAAGAAAATTTTCTCACCTCTGGAGTCTCAAGATTTTCTTTTCCTGGTCTTCTGGACAGATAGAGGAGTTCCCTTGGAAATTCTGTATTCTGCAATACTCATTCAAAACCAGTTAAGAAAGGAAGGAAGGGAGGGTGAAGAACAATGAAACTGACCATCTTACCTGTCATTCTAAGTTTTGACTTTTTACCCAATCTTTCTGCTACTGTTTACTTTAAAGGGTCCTTGTCTAGTTGCTTTTTGTATTCTATCCAGATTTTTTTTTATTATAATCAGTATGGGTAGGGTGAATGTAATGGGTTTGCTCCTTCTTAACAAGAATCAAATTCAGAAAATGCAGATTTAACTACTGATATCCAGGTTTTTACTTAAAAATTAAATGGAATCCAATAACATAAATTTCACTTGTCAATGATAGAAACCATTAATGTATGTTTAAATGTAAAAAAATTATATTATATATATTAGCTATGTATTAAAATCTATTAAATAATTAAGTTAGATGTAAGCTAATGTAAATTTTTTTTATAAATTTACAATAATGGTGTCCCAATGTAATCTGGGAATCTTACGTTGGAGAGAGGTCAGAAACTGCTTTAATGTTAAATGGCTTGAAAGAGAGCAGGTTTCAAACCCAGGATTTTCAGTTTATTGACCTGGGCTCACAAACACTATGCAATGCATGTTGAGAAAGACTATTTTTTTTTTCTGATTTACAACTTTAACTTAATATTTAATGATTTATCTTATGGTAGTATGCTATAAGAATTTATTAACTTTAAGAAAGAAGGAAGACATGTCAGGATATGCACTCATCATGTGCAAAAACTTTTGAGTAGTACCTTTAAGACATACGTTTATACAATATTGTAAGCAAGGAATCCTTTCCTCGTGAAGCTCATATCATAATAGAAAAGGTGAATTTGTAAGTCAGTACATAATTACCAGGCAGTGCAATTAGTTCTATAGCAAAGTTAAGTATAAGGTTCAAGAGTGACACAGAATGGCAAAAGTTATCTCTCCCTGAGAAGGGAGAGAAAGAGAGGTTTTATTAAGACCCGAGGCTTACAGCATGAGAAACTAGGGGATCATACCATGAAGAAAGACCAACAGGTGCAAAGATATAAAAAAGAAAGTAAATGACTAACATTATCTCTACTCTCGTGACAAGAAGAAAAGATGTGACCAACATTATATTAACTAAATTAACTGTTAGTACATTATCAGTGTTAAGTTCATAAAGCCATTATTTTACGATAAATTTCTGTTGAACTTAATGGCATCTGTTAACCTGTCACAAGGAAAGTCCAAACACTTGTGTTCACTGCATATCAGTATCAGAGTGTGCAAAGAAAACACAGTACAATTAAGCACTGAATGTAATAATGCTCTACTCAAACAGAGAAAGATCAACTTCTGTAATAGGTGCCAGGGCCCCATGACAAGAGGATCCTTCCTGACAGCCAGCATAGGCAATTGGCCTGCAAGTACCCTTTTTGTGCAGTAGTAAAAGGATCCTTTCCCCTCCTCACAGGGGCAGACATAATAGTGGAGTTGACTAGGTCCCATAGGATGCATAGGGTTAAGTATAACAAAGGAGTTCACCTTGAATCTGAAACAAGAAAGGACATTCCCACACAAGGTGATAAACTCAGGCTATAAGGGTTCTTCATCTCTTATTAAGAAAGTGTTCCAGGCCCAGTGCTCACTCTAATACAGTCAAGAGGGAGCTGAAAAATTATGTGAAAGACTGCCTTTAACCACAATTTCATAGCTGTTTAATACTAAAATGGCTTCATAATCATTGGTTTAGAATTTGAAATTGTATACCTATTTGACCATCATGGGTTCCTAACACTCACCCCAGAGTTTTGTCTGCTGCATGTTTTTCTTCTCCTCTTTCTCTTCTTCTTCCTCCTCCTTCTCCTTCTTCCCTTCCTCCTCCTCCTCCTCCTCCTCCTTTTACTTCTCCTCCTCCTCCTTCTTCTTCTTCTTCTTCTTCTTCTTCTTCTTCTTCTTCTTCTTCTTCTTCTTCTTCTTCTTCTTCTTCTTCTTCTTCTTCTTCTTTTTCTTCTTCTTTTTCTTTTTTTTTTTGGGGGGGAGGCTACTTTTAACTTACAAACAGAAAGCCAAGAAAGAATTAACATAAGAATTATATCAATTAACATATTTATTTAGAATTTGAATAAGGAATATAGTCAGGTTAAATTTTCATTTGAAGGGTCTAAGGACTCAGCAGTTTTGTAGATTGAATATAAAATCATGCTTATCTTACAATCCTGTAGCTATGAACTCCTAGGCAAAGAAAACTGTGACTAAAGGATTTTACTAGCTATTTCCAGTGGAATGAATAGATAGCTCATCATAATAAATATACTTAGGTTTTAAGGTAAAGACTATTTTTATTATCTTCTGTAGTTTTAAAAACTTTTACTTAGCTTCCCTCTTTCTTTGTTATGCAGCTAGCTATATATTTATCCCCTTAAAAATCCTTGGCCATTTCCCTGAAGGGAATAGAGTCAGTGGACTAAACAGGATTAGCATCAAAAGTCACCATTGCTTTCCCAAGCAGAGTTTAAAAATAGGATCATTGAATAATAAAGGATTTAAGTCTCAACCAAGCAGAGTGTGGAAGAAAATTATTTGGATTTAGACCAATAGAGATTAGAGTGTGATTACAGACTACCATGTCCTTTATATCAGATTCAGGGACTTGAAAGAGAAGACTTGCAGAAAAAAGTCAGGTTATAAAATTTTCCACCTGCTTCCCAAAATTAATCAAAGAAAGATCACTCTTTTACTATACATTTCAGAGTCTGAGAGTACTGACTGAAACAAACACAAAGAGATGAAGGTCCAGCAGTGTGACAGTGTAAGTATTAATGAAAATTACCTTTGGGAGATAGTCAATATTGAAATCAAAGAACCAAGACAGGTAACCAATACTAATAACTTTTATATAGATCTTTTAACTTAAATAACCCTAAAACAATTTCCAAGAAAGAAAAATGCATCATATACAAGAGAAAAATATCCATCCCTAGAGTGAGGCATTTATATTTAATACAGAATTCTTGGCCGGGCTAAATGAGAGAGAAAAAAATAAATAAATAAGGTTATTTACATTGCTTAATTGAAGCTTGAATAAAAGAGTTTCTCTTTCATTTTGCTAAAGTATTTTGGGGGAGAAAAAATATACCTATGTAATATCACTTAAACATGTTTCCCAATCAAACTGAAGTAGATGTCTATTTCTCTTATTAATAGAGTTTAAGGCAAGAATTAGCAATGAAGCAAAATCAGGTAGCATATACCACTTAAGTATCAGCAAATATAAAAAAAATAATCATTTTTAAATTGCAAAATATTTTACTTAAGTTAAAATTTCAAAATGTTGGAAACTTATACTATCTGTATTGTTTTCTTTATGAAGATAGTAATGAGCTTTTGAAAGATAACCCATTTAAAATCTATTTAAACAAACTAGAACATAATTCTTGTACTTTTTAAAAATATACATCAAGTTAAACTGATATTTGAACACATTTTTTTCTATCTAAATTTCCACTTATTCTGAAATCTGCAGAAAATTTCAGAGCAGCAGCAAGAATATAAACCTCTTACCCATGGTTAAAAATTGTGATGTGGGTAGGTATCTGTTAGCTTTGTTGTTCCTCTCTGTATTTTAGCACATTTTTATTATAAACCTATAGATTTAATTTTCAGATAACTGGAAATTGGGACTATGATTTAGAATGATGTACACATCAAACTTTGTATAAAGGCAAGAACAAATGATAAACCTTTTCTTTCCATAAAAGAAATTACTTATTTGTGTTTATTACATTATCAATAATTCCAGTTCTTACTATAGAGCTATGAAAGCATTCATAAATATAATTTGCATTTTTTACTAAACTGTAGTGAATTAGAGATAGTCTGTGTTTTGCCATATCCATTAGTTTAATCATAATTATTATAATGTATAACTTTTAAAAACTGTATGGTTTGGTCATTTACCTAGATTTTAAATAGTAACCCCACATGGGTAGTTGTGCGTGCGTGTGTGTGTGTGAGAAATGTATACACAAATATTATTCAGAGATGATATAGTAATATAGTCAGGTACAGAGTTTGAGACTTTTCAATAGCTACCTTAAAAAACACTTTATTAAAATATGATTGATATGCAAAAGCTATATATATTTGTTATAAATAATAACTGATGGGTTTATAGAGAGTATATATTTACAAAACCATCACAATTTATGCTATAAACATTTACATTGCCTCCAAAAGTTTCCTCCCATGCTCTTTATTATATTTTTTCCTCAATAGCCATCTCAATCATGTTGTTTACTACCAAGATCAGTATTCTTCTTTTATTGTTTAGATACTTCAACATAATATCAATATTCTATTAGTAATTTAGTAGACAGTTCTAAATATGAACCACTACTCCATACTGTTAATCTTTCATAGAGCATTGTTTGAAAAGCAAATTTCATTGTTATCATGATCCATCAAGTGTCCTGAAATTAAAGGGAGCTTTACAATGTTATAAAAACTAAATACTACTTTGAAAATATTTTTTCATTACTAATTTATTATTTAATTAAAAAACAGCTCCCTATAATAAAAAAAAAGGTGAATCTCAATTATAACAATGCCTAGAACATAGTAAGATCCAAATAATTGTTAGCAAATGTTATTATTTCTATTCATCTTTTTTTATTTTTCTATTTTCAAGTTGGGGATAAGAATATTTAGATCATTGGATGTCTTTTGGAAATCAGTTAATGCATGCATTATAATTTTTATATTTCTTGAGGTGACGTTAACAAATAATAAATAATAAGGTAGTTATAATTTGATAAAATTTGCTATTATTGTTTTCACTCTGAATAGAAGGAGGCATCATTTTGCATGAGTCATTTTTAGTGAGATTCTTATGGCTGTGTTGGTTTGGGCATGTTGATAAGGAATGAGGAAGATGTGTGAGGAGGGAGTATGTGCTTACAAAGCATGAGATTTAGCATTTGAATTTGGAGCACAGGGAGAAGTTGTTGATGTTAACGGAATTGTGAAGGATATAAATATTAAATTATCTATAAAACCTGATAATATGATAGGGCAAAATTTTGGCAAATCTTAAAAGTCAGGTACAGCTTGGATTTTTTCATATTGTATTTGAATTTTATTTTGTGAGAGGTCACTTTTCCCTTTGTAAGATTTCATGTTGTTTAGAAAATACAATTTTCAAATGTTTTGAGGATAGAATTGATTGGGAGGAAAAGCCATTAAGGCTTTGAAAGATTATACCAAAAAGACACATTGAAAAACAAAAGAAAGCTTAGGTTCCATATCTGTAAAGAGTCATATATAATATGCTAAATATTTTTTTTTTTACCAACTAGATTTTATATTTGCAGCAAGAAAGAGAAAATTTATTTCTAAATAGAGATTTAGTAGTTTGTTTGAAATCAATTCAGCTGCTATATATTTTAAAGTATTTCAAACATACCTGTCTTGTTAGAAAAGGAAAAAGAATCATTGGCAGACATAGAATTAAAAAAAAAAAAAGGTGTATTAAAAGCCTTTGCCTACTTAGTATATTTTGTTATTCTTCTACATTATGGGGCCAGTTATTCTGATTAATGTTGAGAGGCTGTGGAAATGACTTCCCTAGAAATCTTGACTATATTAGAAGCCCATCTGTCTTACATGGCTTAGTTGTAGTCCTTCCTGGAGGCAAAGGATAGATAACCTGAAATAGAATAAGAGACCCAAAGGAGAGGATTAAGCCACTAGATTAGTGGTGACCATATGCTCTATGGAAGGTTCATGAAGTTGCTCATTTCCATGGGAAAAGATACATTTTTCTCAGTGGGCGAGGATTTTATAAAGAGATTAGTGCTACCAGTTTTCTTTTAAAATGTCTATTAAAATCACTGGAACAAGTAATCTTTCTAGGAAAATATTTTTGTTCCATTTACAAAAACACAGTTGTTAATATGAAAACTCTTTTCTTTTATCTTTACCTCTCCTTACTTTCTTACCCTCTCATTTCCCTTTCTCTCTCCTCTCATTCTCTTTCCTGTATCCTTTCTGACACCTTTACTCACTCCTTTCTTTTCTTCTTTTGTTTCTTAAATATTTAAATTTTTCACTAATCTTATTTTTCAGATGCTATGTGTTTTTTAGATGGCTTAGAAGTAAAAAAAAACATTCTAAAAAGAAATAAAATTTTTAATTCAAGGCATACTCTTACATTGATTTTTTTTTTTTAATTTTACTGTTAGCAACAAAAGGTTTCAAGCGCAGAACAAAACATTATTTTTCTGAAAGTAATTCCATACTACTATAAAATATTGTACTGCACTACATAGTTAGAAAATGGTTTTTAAATGTTGTCTTCTCTTTAACCTCTCCTTTACTTTAGTCTATAATATAGAGCTTTCTTTACTCTTGCTTAAAATGTACTTTTTTTATGAGATTCAAAAGCTATAAATTCTTCTTAAACTAGAAGAGGTCTAACTTAAAAGTTTTGTTTTAATTTTTCTCTATATTAACACTTAAATGAAGTAATGCTATTAAAGTATAATATGAGTTAGTATTTTCAGAGAAAAAATAGAAATTCATAATTATATTTAAATTTTTTTATTATCAAGGAAAATTTATTTGTGAATTTACTTTTGTGTCATGCATGAAAATTCAGTGCCATAAAGTACTCTGGTCATCTATCTCATCAGCTGTTTTTTCTTTGCCTTTCATCAGACATTCCATCTGCCTGGAATGTTTATCTCTGTCTATTCCATCTGTCTTTCATTTCCCTACTCCAAATGCCACCTTCTCTTATGTACAGTATGGTGTTTTTCTTGAGCCCTCTTTCCACGACCTCTTGTGGAATATGATATAGTCTTTTCTTCTCAAATTTCAAAGTACTTTATCATGGAGTTTCTTTCTGCCTTAGAATATAAGTGCATATAATAAACGTTATTTCCTATCTAAACTGTAAACTTCTTAAGAGCAGGGGCAGTTTCATATGTATATAGATATGGCTGGGAACAAGATGTTTAATGTTAGGTACATAGATATTTAATAAGTTTGGATGAGTGGATAGATGAAATGCCACATCTGGAATGTGGAGGTTTTTACCTCTTATTATAAAGCTTTATTTATTGTAAACTATGTCTTAAGGGATGTACTCTTTTCTTCTTTTTTTATTGGAAATGAAGTAATAGACATATTTTAATATATATGTTTGGTTTTATGTAAATTTCCTTTTATCCAAGACATCTGTGTTAAAACAAAACATATCAGTGTGCTAGTAAAATCTATGCCCTAAATATGTAAGTTTACTAGGCATGAAAACTTAAAATTTTCTCTGTATTTATATGAGTAAAAAATTATAACAATAATAACAATTATGATATCCTAACACTTAGCACTTTTATAGTACTTACTCTATGCCAGGCACTGTTCTATGTTCTTTGTGTATACAACTCATCTCCTCTCAAAAAAGCTGTATGAAGAAACTGAGTCACAAACAGCCTAATGTTACTTGCCTAAGGTCAGACAACAAGCATGTATCAGAGCCAGGGATTGGATCTAGTTAATTAATGCTCTAAAATCCATATTCTTAACCACCATATTGCTTTGCTATTAGGTAGCAAAGGTGCACAATAAAATATCTAATAAAATGTGTATAGTACATTTAAAAAGAAAATATTAATAATCTGTTTTGCATCACCACTGTAACATGTAATCCAGATAAAGCAACTTGCATCTATTCTTGAAGAATTCAAATTTTACTTTTATTAAACTTCAGTAATAATAAAATACACGTTCAGGTTAAGATAAAGGTATGTGGACATATTTAGTCAAGGTTTATAAATATCTTTTTAATATAACCCTTCTTATTTTATTCTAGAACTTGTTATGTATCTTATACTGTGAATGTGATCCATAATAAAGCTTCAGAAAACAATGTTTATCATTGAAATGTTTTATTGTTAAAAGTCATATTCATGTTTTTGTGGAATACCAACTACATGTAATATTTATTACCATTTGCTGAGTCATTCATATAAAAATTATCAGTACATTTGCAGACAATAAAATGCAGATACTTCTTAGAGACAAAGAGACAGATCAAAAGTGACTTGCCCAAGATCACTTATATTATTTTTCTCAAAAGTTTTTTAGTTGTCACTTAATTTTAGGTATGTGAATGAAGTATATGTGAATATAGGCACACTTTATTCATGATGTAGACATTAAAGAAAACATAAATATATGTAAAATAGAAAAAAATATAACAGAAAATACTGATTATTTACATTTTGAATTTATAGTCAAGTTTGAGTGAGTCTGATATTCTGTAAATTGAAACTATCAAAATCTCAAAGTGAAAAAACTAAAAATTATGCTACTTATTTATTCAGCTATTTGCCAAACTGTTCCCAGAAAGCAGCTCCTCCATTGACCATGTGCCCTGACTAATATTTGGGATCATTTATGGAGAGATGCCTAAATATTCTCAGGAAGTAAAATTTAAAGAGTGTGTGTGGTTTGCATAGCATAAAAAAAAAAAAGGTGTTTGCTGGAAGGAACTTTATCTTAACACATATTGTGAGAAACACTTTTCATATTAAAGCCTGCCAAATCTTATGGTGCTTGATGGAAAACAACGTACTATGATGTATAACTAGGGATAATTTGTTGAAAAAAAGGTGGATTACTGAAACATAATTACTCTGATCAAAATTATAATTTTCTGCTATTTGGACAAGAAAGCAATTTTATTACATGAATCATTAGAAGGAATAACTAAAGTAAAGGTTTATGAAGGCAGCACTTTTAGCTTAAAGTTTGAAAAGCTCCCTAATAAAAGCACTGCTCAATAATAGAGATGTTTGTAGAAAATTCTTCTGCATTGGGAGAGAATAGGACTTATTTAGAACAAGTGTCTTTTGTTTGCGTAGATTCTAGGACGCTAGATCAAAATGACAGTAGTGGACTTATTTTCTGTATATATTTCTTGTCATGTATTTGTACATTACACATTCTTAGTCATCCCACCATGCTGCTTTTCATGGCTTACACCTCCTTATTAGTCAGTCATTCCATTTTCTTCTTAAACACCGCAGTTCTTTTATTTTTTCTTCCTAAAGTGATCTTAGTATCTACTGGCTCATGATGTCTAACAAATGACTACTGTTGACCTAACACCAACATTTTGTTGGTGTTATTTCACCATCCATATGATGATTCTTACACAAATAAATATGTACTTATGTTATTTAATTAAAATATAATTTTCTCTAATATCTCTAGATTTTAAAGCAGAGTGCTTTTTTTCTGCTTGTAAGCATGATCAAATATAAATTCATGTTAAATGAAGTCACCAGAATTGTTCCTTTACAATATGAATTTTCAGTGAATGGTGACTAGATTTGGTTCTCACATTATTTTTCACATGGATTATACAAATATAAATTTATATAAGCAAGAATATACAGTACAAAAGAGATAATATAAAAGAGACTGAGTTCACTTTTATTAAACTAAATTGAAGTATTAATGGTTATAGTGCCCTGCTGTCTTATTAAAGAAGTCACTGATTTTTATTTATTATTGTACTTGACAGCCATCAATCCTCCTCTGCTGCTAATCTAGGTTACCATGACCCATATGTCATGTTACCCAGGCTCCCACAAGGTTAATATAATTGCATTTCATGCTGATTAAAGGTTTATTAAGGTCTTTTCCCTCAAGTTTATAATCCATAAGAGGCCTAAACATTTCTGTTACTACTGATAGACAAAACTGTTCATTCTGAATATTACTTTGAACAAAGAATATTCTTAAAGAAGTTATAAAAAAATAGTTCCCTGACTTTTGTCTTACTTTTCTGATCTCTTCACGTTTTCTCTATTCTTCCATTCTTTCTCAACCAAATTTTCCTCTGGCCTTTGCAAATCCTTTTCCTCAAACCAATCATTCTGTTGCAGACCACACTACTCCATTGTAATTTCTCTTTTTCTTTTCATACCATTTTCTCTTTCTTTCTACTTCTAATTGGTATAAGAAAGTGTTTTAGTTTTATTCTTTTGTATATATCTAATTTTTCCAACACCATTTATTAAAGAGACTGTTTTACCATGATGTATACTTTTTGCCTCATTTGTCATAAATTGACCATGTAAGTATGGGTTTATTTCTGGGTTCTTTATGCTTTTCCATTGATGTTGATATATATGTTTTTATGATAGTACCATGCTGTTTTGATTACTATAGTCTTATAGTTTGATATCAGGTAACATGATACCTCCAACTTTGTTCTTTCTCATGATTCCTTTGACTATTTGGGAGCTTTCATGATTTCATATAAATTTTAGAATTATTTGTTCTAGTTCTGTGAAAAATATCATTTATATTTTGTTAGAGATTGCATTGAATGTATATAGTGCTTTGAGTAGTATGGATATTTTAACAATGTTAACTCTTTCTATCCATGAGCACAATATAGCCTTTCATTTATTGTCTCTACTTCAATTTTTTTTCAGTGTCTTATAGTTTTGCAAGTACGGGTCTTTTACCTACTTGGTTAAATTTATTCCTATATTTTTTATTCTATTTAATGCAACCATAAATAGGAATTTTTAAATTTCTCTTTCTGATAGCTTCTTATTGGTATATAAAAGTGCAACTGATTCTGAATAATAATTTTGTATCCTAATACTTTACTGAATTCATTTATTCTAATAGCTTTTACTGAGGAATCTTTAAGATTCTCTCTATATAGTATCATGCCATCTACAAATAATGTCAGTTTTACTTCTTTTCAATTTAGATGACTTTTATTTCTTTTTCTTGTCTGTTGACTATGGTTAGGATATCCAATACTTTGTGAAATAAAAGTGGTGAAAGTATACCTTCTTGTCTTGTGATCTTAAGGAAAAAGCTTTCAGCTTTTCAACATTGAGTATGATGATAGCTATGTGTTTGTAATATATGACTTTTATTATGTTGAGATGTATTACCTCTATTCCCAGTTTGCTTACTTTTTATCATAAATAAATGTTGTTTTTTTCTGAATGTATTAATATGATCATATGTTTTTTATCCTTCCTTATGTTTATGTGGCACATTACATTAATTGATTTGAGAATATTGAATCAGCCTTGCATCTTAGAAATAAATACCAATAGATCATGGTGTATGACCTATTAAATGTATTTCTGAACTCAGTTTGCTAATATTTTGTTGAGCACTTTTGCTTCTATGTTCATCAAGAATATTGGCTTCTATGTTCATCAAGAATATTGGCTTCTATGTTCATCAAGAATATTGGCTTCTATGTTCATCAAGAATATTGGCTTATAATAATTGGTTTTGGTATCTGAATAATGTGAGTTTAGGAGCCTACTTCCTTTTCAACTTTTCAGAATAATTTGAGGATAGAAATTAATTCTTCTGTGAATATTTGGTAAAAATTCACCTGTGAAGATATCTAGCCAATAACTGTTCGGTGGGAGAGTATAATTACTGATTTGATCTCGTTAGTTGTTATCTCTCTGTTCAGATTTTCTGTTTCTTCCTGATTCAGCCTGGGGAGATTGTATGTTTCTAGAAATGTATCCATTTCTTATAGGTTCTCCAATTTGTTAGCATGTAATTGTGGTATTTTCTTATAATTCTTTTATTTCTATGGTATCATTCGCCACTTCTCTTTCATTTCTGATTTTATTTATTTGGGCCCTTTCTCTATTTTCCTTGATGAGTCTAGCTCAAGGCTTATCAATTTTGTTTATCTTTTCAAAGAACAGACTCTTGGTTTTATTGATCTTTTCTATTATCTTTTAATACTCTTTCATTTATTTCTTCTCTGATCTTTATTATTTCTTTTCATATGCTCACTTTGGGCTTTGTTCTTTTTCTAGTTCTTTTAGGTATAAGTTTTTTATTGCTTATTTGAGGTTTTGTTTGTTTGTTTGTTTCTTTAGGTAGGCCTTCATTGCTATAAATATTCCTCTTAGAACTGCTTTGGTTGTGTCTCAAATATTTTGGGTCATTATATTTTTCATTTTTATGTGTTTCAAAGTCTCTTGATTTCTTCACTGATCTCATATTAACCTACTTATTATTTAGTAACATGTTCTTTAACCCCACATGTTTGTGTGTTTTAATATATTTTTGTATTTGATTGGCAGTTTCATGCCTTTGTTGAAGAAGATAATTGGCATGATTTTAATCTTAAATTTATCGAGACTTGTTTTGTGGCCTAATGTGTTCATTCCTGAAAAGCATTCTATATGTAGATAAAAAGAATGTATAGTTTACTTTGGAGTAAAATATTCTTTAAAAATCACCTGGCCTAAAGTGTCATTTAAGGCCATTGTGTCTTTATTGATTTTCTGTCTGGATGATCTATTCATTGAAGCCAATGGATGTCAAAGCCCCCTATTATAGCTATTACTGTAAACTCCTTTAGGTCTGTCAATATTCACTTTATATATTTAGGTGCTCCTACATTGTGTGTAGATGTTTACCAGAATTATGTCCTCTTGTTGGATTGATTCCTTAATCATTATGAAATGTCCAATTTTTTATCTCCTGTTACAACCTTGTTTTAAAGTCTATTTTTCTTCCTGACATAAGTATTGCTACTCTAGCTTTTATTCATTTTTATTTAAATAAAATATTATTTTCCATCTCTTTACTTTCAGTCATTATATGTCCTTTGATCTGAAGTGAGTCTCTTTTAGATAGCATCTGTATGAAACTTGTTTTTCTTATTCATTCAGCTACCTTATATCTTTGGTGAAGCATTAAGCCCATTTAAAGTAATTATTGACAGGAATGTAGTTATTTCTATTTTTGTAATTGTTTTCTGATTGTTTTTATAGTTCTCTATTTTTTTATTCTCTTGCTCTCTTCTCCTGTATAATAATAGTATATGGATTCCTTTCCCTTTATTTATCATATATTTCTTTTAGATTTTTGGTTTGTGGTTACCATGTGCTTCATATGCCAAGCTATGTTTATTGCATTCTATTTTAAGTTGATAGTTGCTTAAGTTGGAAAGTATTCTAAAATCACTACAATTTTACTCACCCCATTCACGTTTGTCATTTTTTACTTCTTTTGTGTATGTTTGTGTATATCCCTTAATTTACTGTGTACTTATGATCTTCTTACTTTCACTATTTAACCTTTGTACTAGCTTTATAGTTGATTGAACCACTACTTTTACTAAGTGTTGCCTTTGTCAGTGAGAATTTTTTTTTCTGTAATTTCCTGTACTTATATACATTTTTATCTTTTCTACTTAAATAAATCTTTAACATTTCCTATAATTTTGGTTTAATGATGATGAACTGATTTAGCTTTTTCTTGTCTGGGAAATTCCCTCTCCATGGATTCTGAATGATAGCCTTGCTGAGTAAATAATGCTTCAATGAAAGCACTTGTCCCTTCAAAGTATTGTTTTCAGTTTCTTCAGATAAATACTCAGAAGTGGAATTCTAGATTCTTTTTAATCTCTTGTTATAGCCTTTGTTTTATATATGTATATTGCTACCCCAGCTTGTTTAATTTATTTCCATTTGTGTGACATATTTTTTTTCCATCTCTTTACTTTCAGTCTGTGTGTCTATCTAAAGTGAGTCTTCTATAGGCAGTATATGTAAAGGTCTTGTTTTCTTATCTACCTAGCTACCTTATCTTTTGATTGAAACATTTATATCTAAAGTAATTATTGATAAATATATAGTTATTGTCATTTTATTATTTATATTTTTAACCTATTTTTTTTAAAGAAGTGCCTCTCACATTCTTTGTAATAGTGGTTTGATAGTGATAAATTTTAGCTTTTTCTTCTCTTTATCTGCCCTTCGATTCTAAATAATAGCTTTGCTGGGTAGAGCAATCTTGGTTGTAGTTCCTTGTTTTTCATCCCTTGGACTATTTCCTGCCAATCCCTTCTGGCCTACAAAGTTTATATTGTGACAAGAGCTGTCAGCCTAATGGGAGCTTCCTTATAAGTAACTAACTGCTTTTCTCTTGCTTTTAAGATTGTCTTTAAACATTGACATTTTAATCATGATGTGGGGTGGTCTCTTTGGATTCATCTTGTTTGGAACTCTAACTTCCTAGACTTGTATATCTATTTCCTTTGCCAGGTTAGAGAAGTTTTCAGTCATTATTTTTAAAAATAGGTTTTCATTCACTTTCTAGCTTTCTTCTCTTTCTGGTATTCTAATTATGTGAATGTTAATATGTTTACTATTTCCCCATAGGACCCTTAAACTCTCCTTATTTTAAAAAAATTTATTATTGGGTATTTTCTGCTACTTTGTCTTGAATCCTTATTTTCATCTAATCTGCTGTTGATTCTCTCTAATATATTAATTTTAATTTATTCTGATTTATTTTATGGTTTTTAACTCTGTTAAATTGTCACCATGACTCCCCCACCTCTATCCCTAGCCAGAAGCTAGTCAATTTAGTTTCTCACTATATGGTCCTTTTCAAGTTGCTGCCCCTACGAACGTAGAGCAAGTGAGTTTGTAAGCAAGCATATCTCTGTAGAGGCCCTTCAGTGGCCTAAAACTCTAATAGCCCTTCTTCTCACTCAGATGCAATTCCCACTGCTTTTTATAGCCAGCTCTTAAGGGGTTTCCTCTTTCCAGCTCTGGTGCCCCAAGCTGGAGAGGTCAGTGTGTGGCTGGGGTCCTCACTCTTCATTGGGGACCTCTGCAGCCAAAATATATCTCCTGATTCTTAATTGCCATATCATGTTTGTAGGACCTGCCCATTCCATGTCTCCAATCCTCCTACCAGTCTGGATGTATCTTGTTTATCCTTAGTTATACATCTTCTGTTCTGCTAGTTCTTAGTAATTGTTGTTCTATAGTTTAGTTATAATTTTGCTGTGGTTATGGGAGGAGGCAAGCAGAGCATTTAGTCTGCCATCTTGACCAGAAGTCAGTAAGTTATTTTAATAACTTCAAACGTTTCAGTTCCTTCATAAACCTAAATTTCCATGTATCTAATAATAGAGAAACACCTTTATATTATTCATACTGTATTCTATTATGACTGAATTCTTTGACTTTTAGGGAAGTTCTTATATATTTTATGGTTTAAATCTGTCTCAGTAAGTCTAGTAATTTTTACAATAAATTAATATTTCATAATAAAATAATGTGTCTATATCGTTAAGGTCATTTCTGAAATTAATATTGTTCATTTTAAGAAACAATTGGGGGTATAAAGCATTACTTTATTATAGTATGAAGTTCTTACATATAGAAAATTTAATTACCTCAGACGATCTTACACAATGATGAATTTGAATAATGTTAACAAAAATGCATTAGAACGCAGGATATCAATGAAGATTTTTAGTCAAACTGAAAATAGGTGGCTTAGAAGCAAGTGGAATTTCTTTAGCTTGTTTTTTCCTATTCACTGGCTAAAATCAAAGACTTTTAAGTCCTAGAGATGGAGGAGCCAATAGAAGAATCTAAGTCTCTGAGTCACTATATTAAAAGTTGACAAACACCCATATTTGAGCTGTTATGTGAGCAAACATACAACTTCTATTGTGTGAAATTACTTTGTTTTAGAACACTATTTTCTATACTAGTCTCTGTCATCTAATTTAATATACTATGTTTTGTAGGCCATAAAACAACCCTTTAGAAATAATTCAAAAAGCACAGTGAGAAAAATTATTAAAGAAATTAAAAAACATTTCAATAAAAAATATCTCTTTTAAAAAAGTTAATAAGGGAGAAACAAAAACAAATTAGTAATGAGAAATATAGAAAAACATGAACAGAGATGAATTTAACTACATCAATAATATTAAATGTGAATAAATAAAACAATTTAATCAATGGCAGAGGCTGTCAGACTGGTTAAAAAACAAGCAAATCCATCAGCATTACCTGGAAATTCATTAGAAATTCAAATTAAGACCCCAGACTCACTGACTTGGAAGATATAGAATGAGTTCCAGCAATCTGTTTTGTTTTTACCAATCCTCCAGATTTGCTTAAGTTTGATAACAAGTGTTCTACATGATGTTAACTATAAAACTACCTTTATCCCTTGCTTTATACTTCTCTATTTTCCACTGTCCTATAGACCAACTTATTTCTTTTCTCTTACACATGCTAAATTAATTCTGGTTTAAGGCTCATGAAATATTTGTTCTCTCTGCTGGAACCAATTATCTTTTGGTCTTTCTATGTAGACCCTTTCCTTTCATGTCTCATATCAATTGCCATTCTCAGATCTTTTCTCATCCTTTAATCTAGAGTAGTCCTGTTTCAATGCCTGTGCCTTTTTCTCTCGCCTTATACTATTTGTTTTTCTCAGTTTTTTCTCTTTCTCAAATTACCTTGAGTGCTCATTGGTTTATCACTTTTTATGTATCCCCCTTCTTTAAAGGGTAAGATTCAAGAAACAGGAAATCTCTGGGTCAGCAGTTCCTAGAACAGTATTAGGTATAAGGTTATGCGTATACACTTAAATTGATTATAATTATATTTCTAAAAAATTTAAATATATTTACTTTATATTGCAACTTAATTACAAATATATTTTGACACTGAGTGAAATTTAAAACACTCCCTCTTGAAGTCATCTCCTTCTCATATAATTTAAGAAACTAGGTGAACATTCCTGCATGAGACATTTCACTATTCTTGCTCTTTGTTCCCATTTACTTTCTAGTTTACCTTAGGTAATCTTTTATTTTGCCTCCTCCAACTCTTAGAATGTAGTTCCCCACAGATACAATGGTACAACTTCTACAAAAGCTTCCAAAGAGTATTGGTTTGGGCTTGGAATAGAACAAGCTCTCTTTCCTTGATTGTCCATTTCTTTTATACACAACATCAATGTACTAAATTGTACTGGTCTCCCATATGTTAGTAAAGAAAATAAAATTATTGCTATGAGATAAAGTTTTAAATTATCAACTGTATATGAGTTTTCACCTAGTCTGAACAAAAATTTTCAAGAAATTTAATAGTTCCAGAAGAGAACTTTATGGATATACCTCGCTTTCTCTCTCTCTCTCTCTCTCTCTCTCTCTCTCTCTCTCTCTCTCTCTCTCTCTCTATCTTTACTTTAATGCTCATCTCTAGAACTACTTATATCTGTGTGCAAATTTCTAACTACATTTTGAGAAACCCCATAGTGGCTGAGCTCACCCCATGTGTAATTTTCTTTCCTAATTAGTACATTTTATCAAGTGTTTTTTAGCAACATTTCTATAATTCTGAAACAAACTAGGGAAGCATTTCTAAGCTTGCCCCCCTTCAAGGTCCCCCAACCAATGGCAGATACAGATATTTTTTATTATTGTTAATATTACTGATGTCATTATACCTTAACCATGTCTGTTTTCTTGAACTGAAGAAAGTATTAGAAATAAAAATTGAGGTACTATTCAGTAAATGGGATAAAATGGGGCAGCTGTTACTATTGGACCACATTTACAGAGCTAGAAAATCATTTTTAAGATTACAAACTCACATCAGTGTTTTCCATTTGAACATATTATTGCTATACTACTTTTTTATCTCATTTTTTGTTTTGAAAAAAAAGTGCAGCTCGCTTAAAGTGTTAATGTTAAATAAACACTCTCTGAGTCTGAAGCCAATCTGACTCGTTTTCAATGTGAAAATAAAATGTAAAATCTATTCTTAGAGTAATTTATAAACAAAACTTTAATCCTAGTGTAACAGAAATGTATATGATGATCAAAATTTAATATTTTGTTTAATTTGGTAAATAGCAAAGCCTGGAACAACACAAAGCAGAACATCTATGATTTGACATTTTCACTGATCGAGAATTACTATATTTTATAAATGGAAATTCCACTACCAAAACCAGAATGCTATAAATAGATTGATAACATTTTTTTCCAAAAAACTATCAATACACTAGAGATAAGTGAAAATAAAAGTAAGACATTTCATAGCAAACTTGGGGGGAAAAGTTAGTAATCTTGGGATAAATGCTTCATCTCCAAGAGCCATCAGTGAGTATTCTCAGGGTAAATGGGAAATGGGTTTAAAAAAGTCTTTTTTGACCATAAAGTTTTTACAGTTACTTAAATCATCCACTTTAAAAGAACTACTTATTCTTTGTGTCTAGTTGGCTAAGGTATCAAAAGTAGAAAAGAAATTTAGATTGTAAACTGTTAGTAATCTTTTTTTACAGCTGAAAAAACTGACACTTAATGAAAATGTCAAGAACAACATATAAATACCATATTTGCTCATTGTTTGGATTGAAATCATAAGGCTTTGAGGCAGTACATATTCAGAATTAAAATTAGGAAAGAAAAGGCAGTGAAGAGCTAAGCATATGTGTGTACTTGAGGATGATAATGGAGAAAACTTTAGGTAATATATTTTTTTCAAGAGAAAAGGACTTCCCAAACTAAATGAAGCTTAGGAACCTTATAGGAAAAAATATTTATAAAGTGGTAATTATATAAAAAAGAAAATTTATCTAATGAAAAACACATAATTACCAAAGTTAAAATTGATAAAATGGGAGAAAATTTGTGATACAAGGTTGATCCTTCAAACATATAATTCAAGAAAAAGCAAATAGGCAAATTAAAGAGGACAGTATACAAACATCTAATAGGCACAAAGAAATGTGTTTAATTTTGTTAAATCAATTATGTTTGATATTTGAAACTTTATAATACCTATTATTAGCAAGTGATTAGAAAAGAGATAGTATTATACACTGTTTTTAATTAACTACAGACTTTGAGAATGTACTATAGAAATGTTTATCATACTTTGAAATGTGTATATTATTGAGAGTAACATTATCTTGGCAGCATGAACTGTTCCTCTTTTCTCTCTTTGATAAACTAATTGGACATTTATAATCAAATAAAAGCACCTCTGTCTATAGCCATGCTATCCTGAATGTGCCTGATCTCATCTGATCTTGGAAGCTAAGCAGGGTCGGGCCTGGTTAGTACTTAGTGGTGAAACCACCTGGAAATACCAGGTGCTGAAGGCATTAAAAAATAAGTAAATAAAGTAAGCACCTCTGCACATTATAGGAGGAATATCTGAGAGGTTTCCATCCACCTACATATCTGAAAGTTGCAAATGGGACCTTGGTGGGGTCTGAAGATCCAAGGAAATCAATGAGCCTGCTTCACTCCTACTCTCAGAACTTGAGGTAAAATGGGGAAGAGAGCCTAAAGAGTACAAAACTGGGAGGATGCCCACAGCCAATAGAAAATTTGTGAAAGTCCTGCATGCCTGACAGGAGAATCCAGCAAACCATCAGAAGAAGATAAAAAAGCATTTGGATGCAGAAGAGAAAGAAGAACTCACCAAAGTGACCTCATTTCCAGGAAAACACTGAATGGCACAGGGCCTTTGATGAAGTCAATGGCAAAGCCTCTCATACAGAGGTGGCAGAAAGCGAAAGTGGTGAGTGACTGCCTGGTTGTTTCAGTTTTTCAGGTTATGGTTGAAGAAACCCATGTATCTTCAGCATTTAGACTTTTGAGGTGAAGACTTCATGATTGGGAAGATAGAGAAGAAAAGGAAGGAAGAAGACAAATCTATCAAAGGACATTGAAAGAATGGTTTTCTGTTGTCTACTTCCAGACTTCAGAAAGAACCACTTGGGCTATATCAACCCCTTTTGGAATACAAAAGAAAGTTTTTTAATAGACAGTCTGTCAAATTGTAAGGTCAAAATAAAACCTTAATTAAGGAAGGTGTGCACTATGTCAAATGTAAAGCAAAAACACATATTTCCAAATGCTATATGAAAAATAAAAAAGATATGGTATCACAGAAAGAAAATTTTTCAGGAACAGAACTCTGTGAAACAGAATATTGAGATTTAACTGATAAAAAAAAAACAAAATAGCTTTATGAAGAAATGTAGTGAATGATAAGAAAACTCACAAATGTAATTCAATGAACTAAAAAAAAAAATTAATGAACGTAAGGAGTTCTTTACCAAAGAGATTAAATTATAACAAAGAACCAAACAGACATTTTAGAGCTGAAGAATTTAATGAATGATATAAACTATGCAATAAAAAGCATTGATAACAAAGCAGACCAGATGGAAGAAAGAATAAATGACTTTAACTATAGTTAAAATAACTGAAAAATAATTCAGTTAGAATAGGAGAAAGAACTGATTTTTAAAAGTGAAGAAACCAAGTGCTATTGAATTCAATCAGAAAGGCAAATATCATAATAATTGGTGTACCAGACAAAGAAAGAGCAGAAAGTTTATTTTTAAAAAAAATAGTTAAAAATTTCTCAAGCATGGGGAAGAAAAAGAACATACAAGTCCGTGAAGCAACTAGAACAACCTATTATCTCAATGCAAAAGATCTTCCTCAAGACAAATTTTAGTGAAACTGTCAAAAATCAATAATCAATAATCTTAAAGGTAGAGAAAGAAAAGTAACCTACAAAGAAATCCCCATTAGGCTTATAGATTTCTCAGCAGAACCTCCATAGGCTAGGAGAGAGGAATGTTGAAAGATAAATATTGTTAGCTAAGAATACTTTATCCAGCAGTTACCATCATAGATGGAGAAATAAAGTCTTCCTTAGATAAACAAAATATAAGGGAGTTCACCACCACTAGATCTGCCTTTCAAAAAATACCAAAAGTTGTTCTAACTGAAATGAAAAGATGCTAATCAGTGACACAGAATCAGTGAAAGTACATAAAATTCTGGTACAAGTGAAAAAAAAAATTTAAAAATTGTATTATAATGGTACATTAACCACTTAACTACAAAGTTTAAAGGAAAATATTTAAAGTATTGATACTCTAATGTGTTAATTCATACACAGCATCAAAAAGAAAAATTCTGACACTGAAAGTATAAAAAGAGAAGAGTAAAAATTTGAAGGCTTTATAGGCAAATTCAGTCGCTGTCAGCATAAAATAAACTTTTATATATGAGATGTTTTTAATAACCTTATAGTAACCACATAAGAAACATCTATAATAAATTTATAAAATAAAAAAAAAAGAAGAATGAGCATACTCTCATGAAAAACTACCAAATTATAAAGGGAGGCAGAACAGTGAAAAATAGCCCATGGTAATACACAATACCCAGAAGACAAATTATAAGACGGCAGTGGCAAATTCTTACATATCACTCTAAATATAAATGGGTTAAATTCACTAATCATAAAACATAAAATAGATAAATTTAAAAAGCAAGACCTATCTATATTCTGCCTATAGGAGACTTCTTTCGTCTCTAAAGACACATAAACTCAACATGAAGGGATAGAAGATATTTCCTCCTAGTATAAATCAAAAGAGAGCCATACTCAGATAAAATAGACTTCAAGCCAAAAAACAGTAGCAAAAAGGCCATTCTATATACCATAGAAAAGAGTTTGATAAATCAAGATATCACAATCATAAATACATAAGCATTCAACATCAGAGCACCTAATATATTAAGCAGAACAAATATGAAGGGAGAAATAGACAACAATAGCAGGGGACTTTAATACCCCACTGTCAGCAATGGATAGATGATCCACACAGAAAATCAAAGAAACATTGTAATTAAATTATAATTTATGCCAAATGCCAAATGGATCTGACATGTATCAAAAGTCCTATTCAATAGTAGCAGAATACATTCTTCCCAAGTACACACAGAACATTCCTAGGATAGATATTATAGGACATGAAACAAATCTCAGCAAATATAAAATTGAAATTATGCCAACTATCTTTTCTAACCACAATTGTATTAACTAGAAACCCACAAGAGGAAAGGTAGAAAATCTGCAAATATATAGAAACTAAAAAATACCCTTCTGAACAACCATTAGGTCAAAGAATAAATTAAAAGAAAACAACAACAAAAAATTTAAAAAAATGAAAATGGAAATATATCAAAACCTTTGAAATTCTGAAAAAGTCAGTTTGAGAGAAAAGTTTATAGCAATAAATGCCTATATTAAGAAATTAAAAAGATCTAAAACAACCTAACTACATCTCAAAGAACCAAGAAAATGAATTGAGCCCCAATTTAGCAGAAAGAAGAAATATACAAAGATCAGAGCAGAAATAAATGAAATAGGAACCAGAAAAAAAGAAAAAGAAATAATCAGTGAAGCTAAGAGTTGATTTTTAAATAGATAAACATAATTGACAAACTTTAGTTAGACTAAGAATGAAGAGATTTAAATAAAATTATAAATGAAAGAGGAGACATTATAATAATTACAGAAATACATAGGATCATGAGACTACTATGAACGATTATATAACAAATTAGACAATCTAGAGGAAATGAATAAATTCATAGAAACAAACACGCTTCCAAGACTGAATCTGGAAGAAATAGAAAATCTGAACAGACTGATAACAAGAGATAGAATGAGTAATCAAAAACCTCCCAACACAGGGAACCTGAGGATGGCTTCACTGGTAATTCTACCAAATATTTAAGAAAAGTTAACACCGAACTTTCTCAAACTCTTCTAAAAAAATAAAGAAGAATGAAACACTTTTAAATTTATCCTATGAGGCCAGCACAATCCTGATAACAAAGCTAGATAAGCACACTACAAGAAAACAATAAACCAATATCTCTGATGAATATAGATACCAACATTCTTAACAAAATCTTAGCAAACTGAATTTAAAAACACATTAAAAGAATTATATACTATGACCAAGTAGGATTTACCCCTGGGTTTGAAGGATAATTCAATATACACAAATTAAAATATTAAATTAGTAGAATAAAATATATAAATCACGTGATCACAAAAATAGATGCAAAGAAAATACTTGCAAAATACAGCATCTTGTAATGACAAAAACCTTCAGTAGACCAGGTATAGAAGGAATGTACCTCAACCTAACAAAGGCCATATTGCACTTAAAGGAGAAAAACTAAAAGCTTTTCCTCTAAGATCAGGAATAAAATATGAATGCTCTCTCTCAATACTCTTTTATAAATATATATTTGGAAGTTCTATTTAGTACAATTAGGCAAAGCAAAGAAATAAAAAAAACATACAAATTGGAAAGAAGAAAGTAAAATTGTCACTATATTTAGGTACTATATATAGAAAATCCTAAAGTCTCTATCAAAAAACTATTAGAATAAATGAATTCAACAAATTTGTAGGATATACAGAAATGAATATACAGAAATTATTTGCATTTTTATATACTAATAACAGAAATCAAGAAAATAATAATGTTTACAATTGTATCAAAAAAAATAAAATATCTACAAACAAATTTAACTAAGGAATCAAAGATCTGAACAATAAAATCTATAAGACTTTGCTAAAAAACATCAACAACACAAGTGGAAAGACATCTTGTGCTCATGAAATAGAAAAATTAATATTGTTAAAAGTCCACAGAACCTAAAGCCACAATTTTTATAAAAATTTCATTGGCATTTTTCACAGAAAAAAAAAAAAAGAAACCTCAATAATCTAAAAATGTTATGGAACCAGAAAAAAAAAAAAAAACAAATAATAGCCCAAGCAATCCTAAGAAAGAACAAAGCTGGAGGTATCACATTTTCTGATTTCAATGTATACTACAAAGCTATAGTAAGGAAAACATTGTGGTACTGACATAAAAACAGACACATAGACCAATGCAACAGAATACAGAAACCAGAATTAAATTCCCAAATTCGCAGTCAGTTAATGTTCAATAAGGGAGCTAAGAATATTCAATGAGGAAATAATAGTTCTTCACCAAACGGTGTTGGCAAACTGAATAAATATATTCTTCTAATAAATATATTCTTCTAATAAATTGGACTCCTATGTTACTCCAGTTATAAAAATAAATTCAAATGGATCAAAGACTTAAACATAAAACCTGATATTATAAAACTCCTAAAAGAAAACATAGGAAAGAAGCTCTTCAACATTGGTCAAAGCAATGATTTTCTGAATATGACACCAAAAGTGTAAACAATAAAAGCAAAAATTAACAAAACTATCAAACTTAAAAGCTCTGAACAGTAAAAACAAACAAAAACCAATTATCAAAATGAAAAGATAATCTACAATTTATTAAATAAGGGATTACTATTTAAAATATATAAGGAACTCATAAAACTCAATAACAAAAACAGTTTAATGGGCTAAATAGATATTTCTTCAAGTAAGATATTCAAATGGCCAACAGGTATGTGAAAAGTTGCTCAATATCACTAATCAGGGATATAGAAATTAAATTCACAATGAGATATTACTTTATATCTATTAGAATGTCTATTATCAAGAAGATATGAGATAAGTGTTGACAAAGCTGTGGAGAAAAGGGAACCCTTGCACATTGTTGATGAGAATGTAAATGGGTTCAGCCACTCTGGAAAACAATATGGAGGTTCCACAGAACACTAAAAATAGAACTACCATATGATCCAACAATTCTATTTCTGGGTATGACCTAAAGGAAATGAAAACAATATCAAATATAGATATAAACTCTCATGCTCATTAAAGCATCATTCACAATAACCAAGATATGTAAAGAACCTAAGTGCACATCAAAGGATGAATGGATAAAGAAAATGTGAGATACATACACAATAGGATGTTATCAGTCATGAGCTGGGACATCCTATAATTTGCAACAACATGGATGGACCTTGAACACAATATGCTAAGTGAGATAAGTTAGAGAAAGACAAGAAGCATATGGTATGACTTATATGTGGACTCTAAAATAGTTAGACTTGTAAAAACAGAGAGTTAAATGGTAGTAACCTGGGGATGGAGGCTAAGAGGAAAGGACAGATATTGTTTAAAGGTACAAATTTACAATGAATGGTAAGCCCTAGAGATCCAATTCATAGTATAGTGAATACGGAAGCAATATTATATTATAATCAAACATTCTAAGAGACTAGAACTTAATTATCCCAACCACTAAAAAAAATTATAATTATGTTACACAATAGAGGTGCTAATTATCACCACAATGAAAATCATACATAATATATAAATGTACCAAATTAACATGTCACACATCTTAAATTTACACAATATTTTTATGCTACATATTTTAATAAAAAGATAAATGTATAATTCATGATATATTTAAGACTTTTATCTTAAAATACACATGTGGAAAATACCTTCAAGAATATTCATTGCAACATGATAGCTATAGTAAAAGTTGGAGAAAACACCAATAATAATAAATTATAATACAGAATAACAATCCTCAAAAATGAAATATGGAATAACAACCCTCAAAAAGAATATATACGTACTCATATAAATTATTTTGTATGTAATAAGTAAAAAATAAAATCACTATAGACTTGGATATATAACATAACTACACTAAATAGAATGTACCTACATACACACAAACATAAGAGTTTATATTATCTATCGTTATATATACAGAAAAGGTCTAGGAGAATATATAGAAATTCATAGATACTTTTTTTGGATAATCAATTTGGGTGTGATAGAGTTTACCCTCTTCCATATTTAAAAAATATGTATATTAAATCAAAATGCATTCATTTTGTAATTTTTTTAAAAGCAATATGTATTTTAAAAGAATATGTCTAGAGTTCCTTTTGTAAAAGAAATTAAATGTAGTAGATTATAATACTAAACAAGGATTATCCAATGCTGTGTCTTAGCTCTAATAACTGTGTCCTAATTTAAAAACTGCTGCTTTCCAGTTTTCTAAAAAAGGTTTTTTTGTTGTTGACTATTAATTATTTAATGTTTCTTTGAGCATATCAGTGCATTCATTAATAACTTGAAGGATAAAATATAGTTTATATGCAGAAGTACACTTTTTTGCTAAAGTGATATATATTTTTGACTAGTTGGCTGTAATAGTTTTAATTGAATATTTTCTTTATATTTTTTTCCAAGGGCAATTTAAAAAATTCCCTTGAAATCAGATTAAAGCATAACACATTTGAGAGTATGTTAACAAATACATTTTACATTTGTGTGCATTTACTTGGTTATCTATCACATATATTTAGAGCAGTATTTTTAATGCTGAAAAAGGCTTTTTAAAAAACCTGAAACTATAACAATAAAGAGGTCTGATTAGAATAATTTAGAATAGAAAGAAAACTTGAAAGACTAAAGTCACTATAAATATAAATTATTTTAAAGAGATTTAATATTATTTGTTAATGAATAATACAAATGGGGGCAATGATAACTCTTCTACTCTGAATCTGCGCTTAAATGTACTAAACAGATTTAAGAAAACCCAAACCTTTTTAAATTGGTATTCAAATGAAAGAAAATGTGAAGATGAGTATTGTCTATGTGTTATTAGAAATGAAGACTGAAGTCTTGCAATTTTCTTCCCTGGAGGGTTATTGAATGAGAAAAGGGTGATAAGAGAGAACTTAACTTGACCCCTGCAGTTAGTTAAAAAAAAAAAAAAATCAACTAAGAGTGCTTTAGTTAGTGAATCTGTATAATGCACTGAAGAGACTCAAAATGCCTGGCTATACACAATAAATTTTAAAATGAAGATTGAGACATTCATCTATTTTTTAAACAGGATTTTTTCTTCTCTTTTAACTGTCCTACAGTAGATAGTTAACTGTGGCACTATGGACTTCAAATTTAGTCATTCATGCGTATAACAGCATTTATTGAATTGGCAACTTAGTCCAAATATTGTCAGCCTACTTGTCTCAGCTTTTTTCACCAATAGATGCTGACCTCTCAATCTGTGGGATCAAGTCTTTCAATTTCTGAGTAATTGCTAACCAATGCTTTCACAGACTTACATATACTTATTACAAAGTTTAGAACTGTTTTGGCCGCTGTAAGCAGGGCTTTTGGTCTGAACTGGGTCAGCAGCTTCTCAAAATAAACATATACACATACTATAATTTTAAAATATTTTAAGTATTTTCATAGATGAACTATTTTTATCACAGTATTACTAGTACATTTTACTTTCTGAACTTCTAAAATACAGGCTTTTTGACCTGGGTATTAAAATGTCATTGCTCCTCCACTCTTCTTTCTAGTAAGTGTTGGATTCTGGCTTTCATAATTCTGGCTTTCATAATTCTGGCTCTTGACTTTTGGCT
Organism: Macroglossus sobrinus; assembly: GCA_004027375.1. NCBI lineage: Eukaryota > Metazoa > Chordata > Mammalia > Chiroptera > Pteropodidae > Macroglossus > Macroglossus sobrinus. Next base: position 118,927 of record PVKZ01003462.1, read on the forward strand.
ATAAGTGCTCTTCTGTACTGTGACTCATCAATGAGGAACAAAAACATCTTTTTTTCTAACTTCCCAACAGCAGAATCTATAACCCCAAGAAGCAAAATGGTCAGGGCACTCTTGAGTGAAGGGACCAGTACTTGGTAGGGTCCATGCCACAAAACTGGACTGAGGAAGGATGTTATACAAAGTGCCCAATAGCAGCAAGCATCATGGATGAAGAATTATGTGCAAGCCTTATCCTACAGTACACCAAGGGTGTAAATGGAGGGGAAAAGGTGGAGATAATCAGATTATTTTTCTAAAAGGAGACTAGAGTGACTAAGGCACATATGTTGACCTTTGAATGATTCTGTGTAGTTGAGCTATGGTATAAGTCAAGGTTATGATAGCTACTCTTATATACCAATGGATAGTACATACTGGCTCAAGCATGACCGACACAATTTTTTGTTCACAGAATATTACCAAAAATGTTATCAGTGCCTTATAGTCACCTATCTAGTAATAATTCTAAGATTGTGGTCTAGCTATACCTAAGAATTAAAAAAAAAAATGAATGTGGTTAAACAGCTGGTCAGTCCTTATTATAAACACTCTGAAAGACATGCTGTTGATAAAGATACATCTGGGTATCTATGAGATAAAATTGTAGTCTCTAAAATATAAGAATGAACAGAATTTTTAAATACATAGCTTTTCAGGTTGCACCAGCATTACCAAAATACCCATAGAACTTCATCATGGGATTGGCTAGCAAATGGTACCTGTAATTTTCTCCATAGCATCATTCACACTACATCTTATACCTCCCTACCCCAGCAATAATCAAGTCCATCAATATTGAGATGTTAAAAATGTAGGAGAGAATAACTGAAATATAAAAACTGAAATATGAAAACAATAAAAATATTTTATGCTTCCTGCTTATTTTTAACTTTCTACTTTCCCTCCCTTTATATAATTTCACAAACATCCAATTCAAAAAATAAAATCAGCTTTTGTTGAATTTGAATATAACACTCTCAGTTGTTATCTCCATCTTTGAGGTATATAAGATTCTTAAATGTGTGGGGTCATATCAAGGTTCTTCTTTTCACCCTTAGTAGTCTTTTGTAAGTTCAATATTCCCTATAGAAGAAGAAGAAAAAAGATTATAGAGAATTTAAATGGCATTGCTACTGCTATGTAGATAACTGTTTTTCCCTGGACTCCGATTTTGTGATAAATGTATTGGAGTCCTCTGTTCCTGATCTGATTCATGTAAACATCACCTCTGAATTCACTCACAAGTCAGCACCTGAAGCCTGCCAAGCTAAAGTAAATAACTAAAATCAATTATTGGTGCTTTTACAGCCTAATTTTCTTGCCATCTAAATGAAGATAAATAGAAAATCAGACTTTTATTAGACCTCACCTACAACTTTTTAATAAATATTAATATACATTACTACGGCTGACCTCCCTCTAGACTTAAAATCAATAGGTGTTGATTAAGGTCTTTTGGGCAGCATTACAAAGATGAAGACTCACTATTTATTCTCATTGCTATTCCCCAAACAGGTTAACAGTGGGCCTATTAAGAAAAGTAAAGTATTGGAGCAAAATATGGTCATGTAAGAATACTTGTGCAGTGAGTAGAGTCATGCCTATTTTATCTGCATTTTAAATTAATTTTTATCACTTGTGATTTTATTTCTGGTTTTTACTTTTTAATGGCCATAAAAAACACTCTTGACATTTTTTTTTACCACATGCAAATCCAGGTTAGCAATTTAAAATATGTTTAATTCTATAATTTCTTAATGGTTTATTGATTGCAGTTAAAATCAAAAATCATCAAAAACACCCAAATTACTCAAGGACAATCTCTGTGACCTGGAGATTGATCACTAATTTGTAGTACAAATATTTTGTTTTTAAAAGTATTTCCTTATGAATATTTATTTTTTATACATTCACTTGGTACCAGATACGATGTTAGACACTAGAGGCTCAACAGCAAGTAGCATAAAGTTTCCATCCTTGTGGAAATTATGACAATGAGGAATATTAGAAAAGTAATTATATTCAAAGAATAAAGGGTAAAAATATATGTTTAGCTGGAGCAGAGTGTATGAAACTGGGAGATAACATCACTGCATAAAATTACAACATTAAAAGTCTGGGGTTTCATAAAAACTTGCCATCAGATGTGATAATCTAGAAGCTTATATATCAATCTGTTGCATAATGTGGGAACAACTTAAAATGAGTAAGATTCACCCAAGATAATGCATATGAAGAGAAGAAAGTACAGCATCAGTCATTGAATTCTAAGTATGCAGCTGGGGACGAGAGAGGATTTAGTGAATAAGATGCTGAATGAGGAAGTGAAGATTAAGACATTAAAGAAGTAGGCAATTGTTTGAAATGCAGAAATTCACAGCAACATCCTTACCATCTCATCCTGAGGGAAGGTCAATAGACCATAATTGAACACTTAAGGGACCTGAGGATCAGGCTCATAGATATTATTTTCTTCATTGTTTTAATGAAGATCTTCTAATAAAGAAACTGATACATTTCTTCTGTTTGTTGTTTCTTTAAGCTGATGCACCATGTCGAGAATATCAATATGTATTAGCTATGTAACTGAATACAAATACCTAGATATATAAAAAATTCTGAGAATATTAAATGCCAAATTTAGTGGGCCTCTAGTACCTGATTAGTGTCAAGGACATATTTAAGTACTCCCATCACCAAAAAACACAGTAAAACTGGCAGAAAATTCAAACATGATGCTGCTACTCCTAGATACAGCTATCCAAAAGTAAAAGAAGAACTATAAAATATTGTAATTATACCATTAGTTTTTATAATAATGTCAATTATAGTGGTATTATATATAATGGTATATGTTGTATATAAAAGTACTTTACATATACAATGACATTATCTGTATATGTATATTATATATATGTATATGTATAATAAAAGAGAGATTGATTTCACTAAGCTTAGGAGCATGGAACATAAGGATCTTACTACAATTTATAATTTTTTATGGGGTGGGGGGAAACATCCCATGTTCCAATATGTGATTTCCAAGTCTTTGAGATTTGGTGAATCTAAATTGAATGTTGCCTGCATTAACTTGTGAAGTTTAGAAACCACCTACTGATCTATGAGATAATCACAATAATTCATTCTAGGTTTTTAGACATTATTATTTTTCCTCCTCCATTGGCAGCATTTCAGATCTCTGGCAAGGTGCCTTCACTTTTCAAGGTGGATTTAAAACTATGTGGTGTTTGCAATATTCTGGAACAGTAAACAACAAAGTCAGAGAAGTATTATTTCTATTAAGCCTGTATATTTCCTTTGAAGCATGAGTTTAAAACTTCACAAAAATACAAAGCCATAATCCAACCTTCAGGTAACCAACTGGTTATATAATAGTTTTGTATTTAATAAGAAATTTGAAACATATCTGGTAACTATTCTAAAATATGGAATAAAAATAGGCCCCTATGAATTACAAAGCTTTGTTACCATCAAGAGATTCCTGAGGACATGAAAATGCCTATGTGATTTACAAGGAGAAAAAAAGCCTTTTCCTTTTGTAATTGGTAATTAGGAAATATTTTAATTTATTTTATATGTTTGCAAAATTATGAAATAGGATTTAAATATCACATCTTGCATGTGTAGTTTGTTTTTAACATATACATCTTTTAGTACCCAGAGGGTTTATCACAGTCAATTACGTCTCCTAAAGAGAAATAATGTGACCTAATAAAAGGTTGTTTTATTTTGTAACTTTAGTTCTTGAGCCATTTATTTATTCCATGAATTTGTTCTCTTCAGTATTAGGCCAAAGCTAAAGTTTTAAGACAAAACCGGTCTTACTTTGCCCTTCTCTTCACTTTTTTTTCATTTCTTCTATTTCCTTTCTTTATTCTCATGGTAGCATTCCAACTTGGTCTATTTGTGTGTGTGTGTGTGTGTGTGTGTGTGTGTGTGTGTGTGTGTGGATAGGGTCTCAACACCCTATCACAAAATATAAACAAATAAGCCAATATAATTTTGACACTTTATTATCTAGCTTTCAGTTGGTTATTATGGAATAAATTCCTTGAAAATAATTCTAATTCAGGTACTCATGACCAGTACTATATAACTCTGCATTAACATTTTTAAAGATTTTTAAATATCATTGTTAAAGACTTTTAACACATTCAATTTAGTTTGACAAATATTAATAGAATGGATATTTTGTGAAAGGCACTGTTTTAGGTATAAAATGTTAGAAATGAATGGAAGAGGAAAGAGGATTGTGATCTAATATTTTATTATTTTCATGTGTTGTTTCATTTCATCTTCAGAGTAATGTAATTCCTGTTGTTGTTGTTTTTTTTTTAAATAAAGAAACTGAATATCAAAGTCTTAAGTTATCTGCTCATGGATAAATTAGAAAAACAAAAAAGTATATATTTAAATCCATGTCATCTGCTTTTATGGAGCAGAATATGACAGTTACCGCAGGCACACAAAAGCCTAAATGAAGCCTATGGAAAACTGGGGGAAGGAAAATAGAAAAGTCTATCTTAGCTGCCTGGGCAGATGAGAAAATACATCATAATGAAGATGGAATTTCAGATTGGCTTAAAGTGTAAGTGAATAAAATAAGCTTAGAAGGTAGGAGTATTACAGTTATAAAATCCAGACTTTAAAAAAATATGGCTTAAATAAAATGTAGAATGGGATATATTCATTTGGCAGAATTATGGGGTATAAATAGTGAAAAAGTATGAAAAAAACTGAAAAACAGAGATAAATATTATCACAAAGATTCAGGTATATAAGATTGAGGGGTTATAGGTGGTATAAAAGACCATGAGAATCTTTGAAGACTTTTAAGTAAATAAATAAAATGTATTTAGTCTACTTTGTGGAGAGTATAATATAGATAAGTATCTAAATGAACCAGATTGAATTTGGGAGATTAGCTTAGGTAAGAATAAGATGCTAAGCTAGAGTAGTAGCCATGTGAGAAAAAAAATGGATAAAAGTCATGCATGTATTTGAAATACAATTTACTTGTTAACTGGTTGATTATCAGTGCATGAAGATACAAGTATCTTCAGGGTTTGAAAATGGGGTGACTTAGGTGATGACAATACTAAACAAATTGATAGGAAATAAAGCTTATTATGATCTGATGGGTGAAGACTTATTATTTGTGACTCCCGGGGGATAGTCAAAGCCAGGTGGATTAAAAATGATCACAAAGCTCTGAAGTTACTTTAGGCCATGCAGCAGTATTACTGTATGTTCTACATTTATCTTATTCCATTGTGGCATAGCCCATAATGACAACTGATTCAAAACATCTAGACTCTTTTTCCTCCTCAATCTGAGCAAATTTTAATTTTTACCAGAAAGATTATCCCCAAAATAACAATTTTTTTCAAAGTACAAATTTTGTTGCAAACACTTCATTTTTCTTTGTACTTTGGATAAACTTACTGTATTTCTTTCAAGGGCCAATAAGATTTATATTCTATCCCCTAATAACTTCTCAGGAATTACCACACTTACTAATCTCTCATTGGTATCATCAATCTATTCCATTATGGGGGAGAGGGTTTATTATCATTACATATGTAGAATCCTTGATCTTAGGACAGTAAAAACTACAATAAAAACAAGATAGTTCCAGTTATTTTTCTCCAGACTACTTTATAGCTCAGTTTCTACATCTTTATGTCCCATTTATTCTTCAACCCACTCCAATCTTGAATCTGTTTTATTTGTACCAAAAAAAGCTGTTCATATTGAGATCTTTAAGTATTGAAAAATTAAGTAGAAATTTATTTTGTTACATTATTTATCAAGAGCATTCAACAAAGTTAACCACTTCCTTCTTATAAAGACAATATTTTCCCTTAGAATACTTGACACAATAGCCTTTTGAGAATTTCTCTTACATTTAATCTCTCCTTTATAGTTTCTTTTTTTCAATTCGGCTTTTCAAAGAATTTTTAAAGCTGGAGTACTTCTCTCCATCTTTCTCCCTTCTCTCTTCTCCCTCCCTCCCACTTGCACCTATTCCTCTGGCCTCAAATACATTTTTTGTTCTATATTTATAAAGAGAATTAATTCAATTAATATTTGTGGATTATGAACCAAGGCCAAAATTCTGCCCCCAAAATCCTCATTTTAAATTTGAGAGTGATGTCACCTAGATGGTGACATATGTCATTTCTGACTTTGCTCTCCATCACAAGTACTTATGGATAAGACACCACTGTGAGAATCCTACAACATGTGGGTAAGGCTGAAGCACTCTCCTATTCTACATTAGATTGCATTAGAAGAGTAAGAGGAGAAGTTACATGCTGACCTCATTGCCCCTTCCCTAAGCTAGGGAAGCACTATTCTGAAAAGTTTCCCCTGAGACTGTGATTCTTATGGTGAGAAAAGAGAACTAGAGTGGACATCCAGTTATGCCAGCATTGTAAAAAACTTCTTAGGAGCCCCTACTGTAGTCTTGCCCCACACAGATTATAGGAGATTCTCTTGAGCTTTATCACTAGGTATTGGATTATGACAGAGAAGAGGAAAGGAGATTACAAAAACCAACACTTGGATATTGACAGACTAATTTCATAACCTGCAGCACCAAATAGTAGTGTCAAACAACAACTTTTATCATCTGTAGAGAAAAAGCATTGCACATTCTGACCGGGGAACTCAGCAGGTACAGATCTGCATGATTCAGATTCTCAAACAAAGAACCTTATTAACCATGCAGCCTGGTTTGCCTCCACCATGGCAAGGGAGCTGAATCATAGCCAGCCCTACTGCTGAGTGTAGCTTCCAACCCCACCTACCAGAAAAACCTTGCCAGAACATCTGATAGCTACATAGTTCAGCAACACTTGAGCAGAAAGTAACATAGGCAGAGCTGATCATCTGCAGATTAAAACCAGTGACATCAGTGATTCAGGGAACTTGGGGCATTGGTCAGTTTGAGTCAAGATCACCAAGAGGTTGTTGACTGTGGACATGGTTTTTCCTCTCAACCTGGGCAGAGATATTAATTTATAGCCCTTCCCATTGCTAAAGACAGCCTTTGGCTTGCCCAACCAGGCACCCAACCAGAGCACATAGAAAGCTGCATAGCCAGTCTAAAAGCCTTGCTTACAGTAGCACATGAACAGAGACCACAGCCTATGACTTTCCTTTTCTTCAGAGTAAAATTAGAGGCCTTGTCTGGCCAGGAAATTTGATGCATAGTCTTGCCTGATTCAATACTCAGTGAGCCATGCAGGCCCTGGTGACAATTCTGCTACCCTATAAGGACAGAGAATCTAATTCATCACCTACTGCTGAGTATAGTACCTAGTCCTTACCATCTAGCAAGCCTGACCAGAACCCAGAAAACCATAGTTTTGCTTATACAGAGAATCAAACAAGCAGTCCTATACAGCTGTGATCAGCCTCCTTCCGCTCCATAATGACAGAGCTCATGCAGTGGCCTCACCCAAAAATAGACCCTAATAGCAAGTTCCAACTGCCCAAGGACATTCCCAGAAGATACATCCAGAAAAACAAACAGTTGACTGATAAAGAACTATCTATGCCAAAACAAACTGTAAATTCTGGAAGATGAGATTACTTAATGCAGGTAACAATTTAAGGAATCAAAGAGCATAGAAAATCAAGTAAACGTGACACCACAAAAGGAAACTAATAAAGCTTGAATAACTGATCCTAAAGAAACAGACCTATTAACTGTCAAAGAATTCTGAAAAAAATCTCTCAAAGTTTAGTGAAATGAGGGACCCACAGACAACTAAATGAAATTAGAAAAACAATGCATGACTAAAACATGATGTTCAACAAAGAAATAGAATCGAAATAAACATATCCTAGAGCTAAAAAAATATAAGGACTGAAAAACAATTAAATATTTCAAAAACTAACTTTAAAATATGGAAGAATCAATGACCTAGATACAGGATATTTGAAATTATCTAGTCAGTGAAACAAAACAAAACAAAACAAGAATGAAAAAGAGTAAAGAAAGCCTACCAAACTTAAGAGATACAATCAAAAGAAATAATATCAACTTTATGAGAAGTCCAGAAGGAGAAGAAAAAGAGACAGAAAATGTATTTAAAGCAATAATGACTGAAAATTTCTCAAATCAGGGGAGGCAAATGAACATTCAGATCCATGAGCCATAAAAGATTCCAAATAGGTTGAACCTGAATAGGGCTACACTGAGATTCATTATAATCAAGTTGTTAAGAGAGAAAATACAATTTAAAAATCAGCAAAAGAGAAAAATTACATACAAGGGACCCCGGTGAGAAAATACGTGGATCTCTCAACAGAAACTCTTCAAGCCAGGAGAAAATGAAATGATATCTCGCGGGGAAAAAAATCAACAAAAAATGTATACCTGTCCAAGCTGCTTTAAGAAATGAAAGAGAAGTAAAGACTTTGCTAAACAAAAGTTGAGGGAGTTCATTACCATCAGGCTTACAAGAAAAGTTAAAGAAGTTTTTTTTAATGGAAGTAAAAAGACACTGATTAGCATCATAAAAACATAAGAAGGTAGTATAAAACTTACTGATAATGATAAATACATACTTAGAGGGCTAGACTAACCAAGGAAAAAAGAGGGAGGACCCAAATCAACAAAATTATTTTAAAAATGAGCCATTACAACTAATGCCACAGAAACAAAGAATCAAATCTCTACTATGAACAACTATATTCTAACAAACTGGACAACTTAGAAGAAATGGATAAATTCTTAGAAACATACAACCTACCAAGACTCAGAATAAAAATGAAAGAATATCAGAACAGACCAATTACTAGTAAGGAGATTAAGTCAATAATAAAAAATTTCCCCTGAAAAAAAAATCTAAAGTCAAATGGCTTCTCTAGTGAATTTTACTGAACAATTAAAGAAGAATTAATACCAATCCTACTCAAACTCTTCCAAAAAAAAAAATGGAAGAGAAGAAAACACTCTCCAAAAATTATATGATCATCTTAATAGCCACAGAAAAATCATTTGACAAAATTCAAAAATTGTTCTTGATGAAAATTCTTAAATTAGATCTAGAACAAACTTATTTGCGGCAAGCTCACAGATAACATCATACTCAATGGTGAATATTTGAAAGCTATTCCTCTAAGATCAGAAAAAGAACAAGGGTGTCCACTCTCATCACTCCTATTCGAGATAGTACTAAAAGTCCAGTCAGCAGTCAAGCCAGTAAAGTAAATAAAAGGCATCAGAATTGAAAGAAAAAAAAAAAACAGTAAAATTGTCTGTTTGCAGATGACAGGCAGTTCAACATAATCAATGAATCAGTAAAGTTGCAAGATGTAAAATTCATAAGTCAGTAGTGTTTCTATACACTGACAACGAAGTATGCAAAAGAAAAGTTTTTAAAAAAAATCTTATTTACTGTAGCATCAAAAGCAACAAAATACTTAGGAATAAATTTAACCAAGGAGGTGAAAGATCTCTACACTGAAAATCTCAAGACATTAATGAAAGAAATTGAGGAAGACATAAATAAATAGAAAGAGTTGTGTTCATAGATTGAAAGAATATTGTTTAAATGTCCATACTACTCACAGCCATCTATATATTCAAGAAAGTTCTTATCAAGATTCCAATAACATTTTTACAGACATATAAAAAAAATTCTAAAATTTGTATGGAAGCACAGAATATCTTAAAGAGCCAAAGCAATCCTGAGAAGAATGAAACTGGAGGCACACATACCCTGATTTCAAGCTGTATTATAAAGTTATAGTAATATAAATAGTATGTTATGTACACTGAGATATACACCCACAGCCTATAGACCAATAAAACAGAATTGAGAGACCAGAAATAATACCAAGCATATATAATCAACTAATATGTGACAAGGGAGCCAAGAATACTCAATAGAGAAGACAGTATCCTAAGTAAATCGTGCTGGAAAAACTGGATATTCACATATATAAGGCATGAAATTAGATCCCTATCTGACACCATTCATAAAAATTAACTTCAAATGATTAAAAGTTACAAATATAAGACAGAAACCATAAAACTCCTATAAGAAAACATAGGATAAAAGCTCTTTAACATGAGTGTTGGCAATGCTTTTTCAGATATGACACTTAATGTATAAGCAACAAAATAAAAAGTAGGACTATATTAAACTAACAAGCTTTCATACAACAAAGAAAACCATCAACAAAATGAAAAAACAACCTATAGAATTAGAAAAAATATTTGTGAACCATATATTGAAGGAGTTAACATTCAAAATATATAAAGAACTCATACAACTCAATAGCAAGACAATTTTTAAAAGGCTAAAGGAACTGAATAGACACTTTTTTGGGGTCAACATATATCTTCTTCATTAGAGAAATGCAAATCAAAATCACAATGAGCTATCACCTCATACCTGTTAGAATGGTTATTATTAAAAAAGAAAAAAGAAAAAAGAAAGAAAAAGAAAGAAAGAAAAAAAATGAGGTAATTGCTGACGAGGATTTAGAGAAAAGAAAACCCTGTGCACTGCTGGCAAGATTGTAAATTGGTGCAACCACTGTGGAAAAACTGTTTGGAGGTTCTTCAATAAATTAAAAACAAAAAACAAAAAACATAAACCTACCATATGATCTAGCAATTCCACTTCTGGAATTATATCTGAAGGAAATGAAAACACTATGTTAAAAAGATATCTGCATTCCCATGTTCATAGCAGCATTATTTACAATAGCCAAGGCATGGAAACAAGCTAAGTGTCCATCAACAGATGCATGGATAAAGAAGTTGGGGGATACACACACATAAATTATAACTTTCAGCTATAAAAAAAAAAAGAGGAAATATTGCTATTTGTAACAACATGGATGAATCCTAAGGACGTTATGCTAAGTGAAATAAGTCTGACAGAAAGACAAATACCATTTGGCCTCACTTATATGTAGAATTTACTCATAGGAAAACATATCAAATTTGTGGTTATCGAAGGTTGAGGTGGAAAAGGGGAAATGGGTGAAGATAGTCAAACAGTACATACAAACTCTCAATTATGAGAAAGATAAGCACTGGGATGTGACATACAACATAATGACTACAAATAACACTGCTGTGTGGTATATTTGAAAGTTTTTGAGAGTAGATCTTAAGAATTCATATCACAGAGAAAAAAACGCTTTTACCTTTTTTCTTTTGTTTTTTTTTATCTGTTTAAGATGATGAATATTAAATAAACTTATTGTGATCTTAATACACCATATATATAATTCTAATTATTATGCTGTATACCTTAAATACAGTGCTGCGTGTCATGTCTCAATAAAACTGAAAAAAATTATGTCCATGCATCTCTAAATAAACAAGAGCAAACTAAGAAAATGTAGTAATTTTAGGTGATGTGCCATTATTTATTCTTTTAGCAAACCCTCTTAATTCCTTGACATACACCGTTATTATAATGGAGAAAGCTTCTTATTGGACTGCTATTCTTTTACTTACTCCGTAATCTCTTCCTTCTATTAATTCTTTTTTTTACTCACATTCATTTTTATTTCTCAATAACCCAATAGCCTATAGTTCAAAAATCTTGGAAAAATCTTACTTTTGGTTATTTAATGTTCCATTTTACTTTCTTTAGTTACACTAGTAATGATGAAATTGAAAATATGGTCAAGCAAGTTTTTCAGCCTCTAAGAGAACTGGAGTTCAGGGTGATTAGACATCCCCATGAGACTGCTGGTTGTCAGAAAATTCAAGTATGATTTGGGATCTGGGGTGATCTAGTGAGTGGCTGAGAATAAACTTGATTTTTCCCTTTATATGCCTCAAAATCTGGCTTCTTGTGAGATAAGGCTAAAGATGGAGGTTAAATAATCTCAGTTATTCTGATTGGAGGACCATAAAAGAAATAAATTTAAAAAGACATTAAAATAACCTTATGAATTTAGAACATTTAAAATAGGATTAAGGAATTTTCTTCAAGAAAGACAATTATTGTTGCCATAGCAATATGCTCAGCTGGTTAAAGATTGAGGCCAAGGTCATAGATCCATTTAAGAACCAGTTAGCTCTAAACAAACAAAAAACAAACAAACAAACAAAACAAAAAATTCATGATAATGAATCCTACCCATAATCTAAGTCTTTTGCAAATAAGTATTATACACATATTTGAAGCAGGTAAGAGACTGAAGCAGCTCAGGGCATGCATATATGAATCTGGAAAAGTAATTTAAAAGTACATATACAACTATTAGTAAATGATATACTACCACCTGGATGATTTTATTCATTTTTATTATTTCAGATCCACTGATTAAAAAGTCCATACTTTTCTCTTAGGTTTGCCCACTAAATAAATCATTAGATAAAGAATCTTATTAAATCAAATTTAAGCTTTACACTGTTTTTTCAAGTTAGTATTAGGGCTGGTAGCTCTTCCATGACAATTTCCCTTTCCCTAGTTTCCTCATAGCACTGTCCAGCCACTAGGCTGAACAAACATGATTAAAGATTATAAACAATTGCACATGGCTTAGGGACAAGAAACTATAAAGGGTAGTGGAACTGGGGTGATCTAAGCAGACAAAACAAACACATCTGCAGATGAAATGTTGCTCACAGACTGATGGTTTTCAGACTCTGAGCTAATGGTCAGCATTTCCGGTGCTGAGCTTCTGTTATTTTGTCATAGTATGTGCTGTTGAACTTTGATTATGGCTAATAATAGGTATCCAATAATTTATTACCTAACTTTTCAAATGTTAAGTGAGCAATAGCAAAATAAAATGAAATAGATTTTCTAAATGATTTTAGTTCTGAATATAAAATGTCCATGTGAAGGGGCAGACAAAAATAATCATTATCAAATGTCCTATTTCTTTGCCTTCTCAAGTATTTTTCTTATTTTTTTT